>CAWUFW010003244.1:0-219076 GCA_963921515.1 Calotriton arnoldi
ACAGTGGGCGGGGGAAGGCTTTTGTACCCCTGTCCCCCTCCCACGGCCGGAAGTGACGCGGCCAGCAGACCCCCTGGTCCCTAGCCCAGGGAGCCTAGTGAGCAGACTTCTGTGCCTTCCTGTGGCACTAAGGCAGCCGCCCTTTTGGAGGGTCCCCTACGTGGCCCCCCTGGGCAGCCTTGGCATTATTTTAGTATTTACATGATGTTGAGGTTTAAACAAGCTTCCTCGGTGGTCCCTTCATCGTGTGTGTTTGCTCTCGTGCATGCCTTCAGTTTGACACACCAGTCTACCCCTGACAGGCCTCAGACAGGCATTTTTTCGAGGTTGATAGAATCAGAGTAGTGATGTACTGCTCACTTAAAGAAGCATAATTGCATTTTCCTTTTGGGTCTTGGTCTACTTTTGGAAGCTAGTCTCATCATAGAAAGCATGGAAAAAGCGAGCTTGGTGCGTGTGTTTATTACAGCCTTTATTTGTGTGTTGAAATTGCATATGATGTAGAATTCTTAAATTGTATACCAATGTGCTAAATATTTCACAGATAAACAGTGTATCGGAAAAGCAATATGAAACGCTTTCATGCAACTGAAATCGGTTTTTAATTTGCATTACATTTGAGGAGCATAACTGTATTATACTGTCCTGCTGGACCTTGTATGAACTTAAAGTGCGTTTTGCAATCTGCTGAGTTTAGTATTGCACACGTGGGGTAAATCCAGCTCGTGTGGTTTCCTTCGTGCCTGCACATAACACGACATTACAAACATGACTTCCTCATTTTCCACCATTCCGGCTTTGCTCTGTGCTTTTGTTCTTTTGAATGGGCCGACGGCGCACTGGTAAAATCAGTGCTTCTCCAAGAGGTTTGACTGCAATGCATTTTTTATTTACATGCTGTACTTTAAAGACATGACAGTGGCGTTAGTGAGTGTCTACATTACGCATGTGTACATAAGCAGTCTGTCGTTGATAATGTCGCACTCTTGGCCAGGCGTACGTGAGAGGATCATGGTAATCAGAAAGAAGCTTGTCATTTTACTGAATAACCAACTCCGAAACGTACACGCTTTATTCCCAAACTAGGAGTGCTGGAAGACCTCACGCTGGTTCCTCATCAGAACATATTTGGGTGTGGTGGTCTGAACAGTGCCCACCTGGGGGAACCACAGGCCCCACAAAAAAAAAAGAATCTCTTCTTTTTAGTGGCCAGTTGGAATTCTCTGAACACAAGCCCATTCCGCTTAACTATCTGCCATAGGAGTGCCATAGCTTAACACACATCTTGGCACCCTAATATTCTAGCTTAAAATGTTTATTAGGTAAAGAAACACAAAAGTAAAACAATTTGGCCTCTTTTGGGAACGCATTTTAAGGTAGTCCTCTTAAATTTTGGCTTATCTTCTATGAGCCCACCTACTTACCCAACCACGTGCCCTGTGCCACTTGCATATCTTTTTCTGATGATTGTGTCTATGAGGCAAGAGTACATGTGTGGGGAAAAAAGGCTTTTGTTCACCATTGGTGGAAGCAGTGTTTGTTTTGCCCTCTGTCGCCGTCTGCTGCTTTTGACTCGTGAGAAGGACACCAATGGCACATGTTTTCGGAGCTCTGAAAACAGCGCAGGTGCTACTTCACAGGGTAGGTAGCTCTCTTGATTAGGAAGTTCTCAAGTGTATGAAGCAGCCCTTGTTCCAAACATGTGATGAGCAAACGGGCCGTGCTGGTCATGACATTGAGGATCTGTTATGTTATGGAATGTTATGTGGCGCGTAGCAGAGGTTTTTTATCGCCTCTTCTCCTTTTTAGTCAAGATTGTGAAGGAAATAGCCTGACCTTAGGAACGTTGGTATTTCTGTAACACTTCTCCAAAGATTCATTGACAGATGTTTTCTTCACATCCTGTTAGTTTTTGCATGTGAACATTGTTTCCATGCTTTATTTTACTTTCTATTGTGTGACAATGCTAAGGTCTTAATAAAGCTGCATCCTTTTTCAAATAAACCCTGGCTGGACATTCCTTCTTTGATGTGGCAATAATTATGATGTTAACCTTTATCTCCTCTCAACCATCACTCAGTCTCCCATGAGCTACCCCTAACTTCTCAGTTAGGGTTACCCGTAGAATCGAGGACACTTTAAAAGCTCAGTTCTCCATCACAGACTCAGTATCTGGGCGATTACAAAACGCATGCAGTCTCATCTTCGATCCTCCAAATTTGTCCTTGAACCTCAGTTTTGTAGCAGGGATGTATTATCCAGGTTTGTACCTAACAAGCCATTCACAACCCTGGGAGCGGCATTGCTGTACACTACATTAAGATTTGCAGCTAGCCAAATATTAGCCTTAGAGATGTCTGAATGGACAGTATTTGACTCTTTTTCTCTCCGGAAAAAGCACCTGTAGCTGTAGTGTGGGACAGTCCTCCTCAGTAGAGGGAAGGGGTTCGTCGAAAGAGTAGAAGGATGGTGCATGGTTGGTAAGTTGAGAATTCTTCAAAATGGAGGGACCTGAAA
Source organism: Calotriton arnoldi (assembly GCA_963921515.1). Taxonomy (NCBI): domain Eukaryota; kingdom Metazoa; phylum Chordata; class Amphibia; order Caudata; family Salamandridae; genus Calotriton; species Calotriton arnoldi. Next base: position 2,518 of record CAWUFW010003244.1, read on the forward strand.
AGGACCATCTTCCAAAGTAATTAGAAGATGCCATTTGCATAATTCCTTCCATTGTATTTAGAGGCTGTGTGATGGGTGAGCTGGAATGAGTTTGGTGGCAGACATGGTAAGAGTAGGGAGGTGACTGCCACTCTGTCAGAGTTACATGTATACCAGTAGTCCTGTCTCATTCTGTAAATGTGATGTTCTAGGTTTTACAACTAAAATACAATGCTACATTTTAACAGATTGAGACACTCTTCCACATTCCCAAAGAAAGCAATGCGTAGAAGATTGTTTCTGTGCTGCTCCAATTGTACACAAGTGGTTTTCAATGCTGGTCCAGACAAAGGAGCCTGTGCACTTGCTGTGCAAGAATGTGCCTGCATTGTACTCTGGGTGTCACTTAGTCTGTTTATAAGACAATGGGGGAGATTTACTAAGATTTTGCGAGATGTTTGCATCACAAAAGTGACGCGAATCGGTGCAAAGTTTTTTCTCCCCAATTTACTTTCCAGCGCTAAACTTGTTTAGCACTGGTAATAACGGAAAAGTAATGTGAAGCAGCGCATAGCGCTGCTTCTCACTACTTTGCGCCATGGGGGCGTACCAAGGGTGGTGCATGGGCGCTCCCATGCAACCACCCCAGGTTTCTCATGCTAAACCCAATTTACTAAATAAAGTAGATTGGGTTTAGCGTGAGAAAACTGCGCCCTTTTCAAGTAGGCCCAAGGAAGAAGAAATGCTTTCATTTCTCCTTCCTTTTCTGACTTTGCATGTGTGCTGCACTTTACAGCACGCATACAAAGTGGGAAAATGGTGAAAGTGAGTCTGTGCATAGTATTTTGTACTGGAAGGATTCCTTCCAGTACTAAACCTATGCTAGACTCATAGAGACACCCTTGCACCATGGCGCAAAGGTGTCTCCGTGGCGCACGGTAGCTGATTTCAGCACCGGCACTACTGAGAGGGGAGGAGAGTGCCTTATTTTAGTAAATAGGGCGCTCTTCTCCTTTCTCGTTTTCACGTAACACAGCGCAGCATTCGCGGCTGCTGCAGTGCGTTACGTGAAAAATTAGTAAATCTGCCCGATGTCTGTTAGCATGCCCAATTTTATCTGACAAGTAGTGCTGCTTTATTACTGTACTATGCAGTCCTTTCTAGCTGTCATTGCTTCAGCGTTCTTTAAGGCATGCTTGTGGCACTTGGTGTCTTGAGTTTCTCTGCACCACTGTAATGTCTCTTTGGCCTGCATCCTCCACTGATAGTAAGAGGAGATAGCTTGAATTCTCTTGTCCACTACTCCGCACACTGCAAGAGTTTACTTCAACATGGTATGGCACCCCCTTGTCCACACCAAAGTTTATCTCCTGTGCATAGGCTTTCTCATCAACTGCAGCGCTTGGAAAATCACCCTTCTTGCAATCAGTAAAATAGTTTCTCAGCAGACACCCTAATGTTCGACCCAGGAAGTGTTTCCCAGCTGTGATCTTGAAGTTCAGCCTGAACTGATTTGAAAGCCCCTGCTCCTCTTACCCTGTATGGTTATGTTGATCCTTAATAAAAGATGAACCGATGAGAGATGTATGGAAAATCCTAGGTACTTTCTCAATTTAGTGTCACAGTGACTTAACACAAATGCTTCTGGGTTTGTTAGGTTTGCTAAAGACATCGCAGGGATATTCAGGAAGTTGGCTGAGGAATGCATTCTGCCCGTTGCTTACCATTGGCTTTGTGGTTTGTAACCCACATTTTCTGGCTTTCTATTTATTGGCTTTATTTGCTTAAGACTGCCCAGCTCGAGTTCGTCCTTCCCATTGCCCAACTCTTATTTACTGTGTTCTTCCACAAACCCGCTTTCTGTAAACCGGCCTTTGAATCTTGTTCTTGTCACAGTTGCTGGGCATTCAGAGACAGAGGTCAAATGTCAGGCTATGCCTTCTGAGGAGCTTAGTGTTTATTTTTCAATCTCTGACTTCAAAGTGAGAGGATTTATGTGACAATCATGCTTGAGGAAGGCTGTACAGATTTATTTTTATTTTCAAGCGCACAACAAAGTTGAAATGTCTGTTAAATGTGCTGACGAGCAAATCAATACATTGAGTAATGACATTTCCACAAATTATCATTTGTGCTCTGTATACTTTTATTAGTAAAACTGTATGTGAGTGCAAATGTAAAGGTCATTTCAATTGAAGATCATTTATCTGTAATGACAGTACGCTAACATATCATGCATACTCCACGTCACCCCAATCCACTCTGCCCCACTCCACGCCACCGTGCTCTACTGTGCACCACTCCACACTCCACCACTCCACTCTGCGTCATTGCACTCTTCTCTTCACCACTCAACTCCATGCTACACAACTCCATTCTACTCTATGCCAATGTATCCTACCGCACACTACTCTACTATGCACCACTGCACTCTTCGCCACTGCACTCTACACCACTCCACGCCACTCCACTCTATACCACCCTACTGTGAAACACTGCACTCTACGCCACTGCACTCTACACCACTGCACTCTCCACCACTTTACTCAAAACCACTGCAATCTACGCCAATCTAATCTCTACTCTATTCTCACTCTATGCCACTTCAATCAGTGCTGTGCCACTCTACTCCATTCTACTCTATGCCACTGCGCTCTACCGTGCACCACTCCGTTTTACTCTGAAGCAATCTCACACACACTCTTATCTCTTTGTTTCTCTCTCTGTCTCTCACACACACACACACATACACACACGCTCTCTTTGCAATCTTCATTCGCTATAAACTGCACTCCCAGGTTATTTCTCTCTTTTCTTTTCACATACACACACATATTTCTCTCTCTACCTCGTTCTCTCTCAAAAACGCAAGTTATCTCTCTCTGTCAAAAGCCTATTATTTCTTTCCACAGCTCAGAACAGCACTTTCATCCAACTTATATTCTTTTTACACAAACTGCAGGCTGTCTTCCTCTTTAAAGTACAACAACAGCCTCCCTCTATTATCTATTTGAAATACTGGCTCTCTCTCAGGTGCTCAACACACGCACATTTAATAACCACTTTCTTTTCTAGGGGTATTTACGTCCAGGTTTTCTCACAACCTCTCAACTGCACAAACTTGATAGATCTAGCTACATATTACTTATGTTCACTCTCACTTTACTTTAGCCACTCATACTTTCTTTAACTACCACTATCTAGTTACACCATAATCCTTCACCGATAAACAACATGCCACATAATTAAACTACAACAAATACAATCCACACCACACACAAATACACAACTAAAAAATAAAAAAGAAACATATTTCCACTACACAACACATACATACACTACACTAAAAAACAAAACACATACAAATAAAGCATTACCAATTACAAGATCAACTGCTCTAGCTCTGAAAAATGCGAGACCTATTGCATTGAAAATGCTTGTTACTTTGGCAAATAAGCCACCAAACAGGTAGGACGGCGCAGGCCCCCCTGCCAGACCTCCCCGCTGGAGTGGCAGGAAGTTCTCCCTCATCATAGCAAGAACAATTCAGTAAAAATACAATGAACTCTGTATTGTTTTTGTGTTTTTTATCCCCTTCTCCCTGGAAAGGGGATTTGTTTCTAATAATACAAGATGGCAGCATCCCTGACATACTGGCACTGTTCTCATCAGTTTCTTGATCTCGACCGCTGTGCCTGTCATGGCAGTCACGTGCAGAAAGAAAGGCTCACTCTACATAGAACATTCTTCTGACACGGTACTGCAGGCCCCTTGTGAAGCATGAGATACCAGTAGTGGGCTTCCAAAGAAAGAGCCATTTGGTAATCTTTCAGTTGTTTCACCTGCCTGTAATACAATCACGTTCTGTTCTCTGATTATGTCATAACCGTTAATAACCACACCTTAACACCTCATACACAAAGTCTCACTGCACTATATCTCCCCTTTTGTTAAATATAAAGTGCAAACAACAATTACATTATATTTCTTCGATGAGTCATTGAGGCACTCACACAAGTCGGCCAGATAGAGTGGCATGAAGTGGTTGAGATGCACGCTGTTCGTGCACCAATGGTAAAGGTTCTGATATTTGATCTGGACTGTCAGACCTGATGGCCTCATTTGTAACTACAGGAGCTGATGATTACAGAGGTAGGTGCTTAAAATGTGACGAGTCCCTTGTAATGGACTGTCAGGAACGATGAGTAGTTACCATGTGTCCTTTGCATGTCACAACGCTCAGGGGATCAACACCAAACGGAATGTCTGTTTTCCGCTTTCACTTCTGCCTGACCAGGATGAAGCCACCTTCACTGAAGACTGTTTCATGGGCTCTCGGACGCTGACCAGCATAGGTCTTCATCTTGCACTTCAGAGAAGTGTTGGTGACACAAACCTTGTCAGCACTCAGGGATCTCTCTACTGTCCATTGTGGCAGTTTGCTTCCGATGGCTCTCCCAAATTGCAAGGTGGGGGGACTTTCACCCTTTGTGGAGTGAGGAATTGAATGACAAGCATGGAGGGCTTGACACAGAGCTTACTTTAATTCAGTCCTCTCCATTGATGCTTGCTAAATTACCTTTTTTGAGTGTACCCATAAATTGTTCCACAACACCATTTGCTTAGGGCCACAGAGGTGTACTCTTTTGATGCTTGATATTCATTCTGACTAGGAACTCTATGAACTTTTTACTGTTGAATGGCAGACCATTGTCAGATTTGAGAATGACAGGGATACCCCACCCGGGCACTCAATGACCAGGTCATGGGTGGTTTATGATAACTCCCCTACCAAAGGAAAACGTGAATACTCATCAATGACTACGATGAGGTGATGTCCATTTCCTAGGGGCCCAAAGAAATCAACTGCAATCCTTTCCCAAGCCTATGTGGGAAGTTAGATATGGTCAATTGATGTTGCGTCACTTTGGGGTAAAGGCAGTTACAGAGATCACACTCTTTTAGTTCCCTCTCGACTCGCTAGTCTAGGCGCTGGAACCACACTCGATCTCTTAAGGCTCTTTTTGTAGCACAATGCCATGATGTCCTTCATGGGCTAGTTCAATGACCTGTTGTCTTAGGCTCTCAGGCCTGACAATTCTTGAGCCTCTCAACTTCCTTGGTCGCAGACAGTTCCTCCTATACATTTTCGGATTTTTGGAATTCAACATTTACGGCTAGAGCGATCGACCTCGAAGCTGGGGAACCAGGTTCGAGCCTCGGCAGGGACGCTCAACATCCTGTGATTCTGGGCAAATCACTTAATCTCTCTGTGCCTAACAAAAAAAATGAATGTGTCCATCTGTAATGAAACTGGTGCTCATGTAAAGCGCTCTGATACCTGATATCTTCGGGTCAAGTTTGCGCTTTATAAAACTCTAAAAAAAAAAAAAAAGCATCGTCACCCAGATGTCGAACACTCCTTTTCCAGGATTGAGTTAGAATGTAGAGTTTGAGGATATGCATGTTCTTATCAGCATTAGTGGCCTCAATAATCAGTTCGACTGATATAGCTGCGGGTGTACTAGACTTCACCATAAAGTTGACGTACTTCTCAGTTTTTTTGAAAGGCGAACTGTGATGATGTAGCAGTACCAGTGAAAAATAATCAGCAGGGTTCTGGTCTTTACCCGGCTTGTGTACAATTGCATAATTATACTCTTGCAGTCTCAAACCCCACCTCTCAATGCAAGGGGGCGTCTTGGTTTTCGGATTTCCGAAGATGGTGAGTAGCACTTGGTGATTTGTTATGAGAGTGAAACGTTTTCTGTACAGAAACACATGAAAATGTTTGGAGGCACACACTACAGCCAAACTCTCCTTCCCATGTTATGTGTCAGACAGGCTCTGACTGGAGTAAACCACAATGCGTCTCTGAGCATTGGGATGACCGTAATGCTGAGCAAGGATTGCTCCCAGCCCCACCGGATTCGCATCCACTGTGATCTCAGTTTGTAGTTTGAGGCCAAAGTAGGCCATCTCTGTTGCATTCTCAATTGCATGTTTTATTTTTTTGAAGCTTTGATCACATTCAACCATTGAAACAGGACATTTCATTTTGTCAACTCTCTCAATGGGGCACTTACAGTGGCAAAATATCAAATGTACTTTGAGTAATAACTGGCCATGCCTAAGAAGGATCACAGCATGGTGGGGGGCAAGTAGCTGACAGCACTTTCATTTTATCAGGGTCAGAATTCATTTCCCCATCAGAAATATGTCTAAAGAATTTGAGTTTGGTCTTGTGGAACTCATATTTTGCTGCGTGAGGAGTGAGTAACTGGCACACATGTGTGAGAGCTTTGTCATGTTCCTTTTTCATGGCTAAAATATACCAGACTGTCATCACTGTAATTAAAAGCTTTTGTGACAGGTTAAATTATTCAAAGTTGTTAGAAATGGGGTTTCTGGTTGGCTAGGGTATGCACCTATGCCAGGCAGAACCCACCACTCTAGTCAGGGCAAGGGAGTTACTCACTGAAGATAACCCCTTCTCACCCCCTTGGTAGCTTGGCAGAGCAGTCAGGCTTATCCCAGAGGCAATGTGTAAAGCGTTTGACCAACACACTCACACAGCAGTGACACACTAGACACACCACAAAAGAGACTCCACACAAGGTTATATAAAAATATCCTTTGTATTATCCATTAAACACATTAGATCACAATCACATATATTACTGTGCCACTAGGCACTTGTCATGACTTCACAGGGATTACATAAATCACTTGGCCAATCGGGCCATGGTCATAAACATCAGTTATCACAACCCAGTAACTACTGGTAGGATCACCCTTAGCATAAAACATTACGCATAAACATCATCAGCAGTGCACTATAGTAAGTGCTAGTAGCGTGCACAATTTAGAAAATCACCATCACAGTACATGGGGTGCAGCCCTGACAATGTAATACCAACTACATGATATCCTCAGGGCATACAAGGCAGTAGTTCACTTTGCCGTGGCAGTAAGTACCAGCACCCAGAGCCTTGCACCCCAACACTAATCTGCCTGGTGCTTCCAATAGCCTCATCCGGACTGGGACCTTCTTGAAGATCCCTTCCCATCCAGTCCGCAGAAGCCACGAGGCTCAACTAAAATCCAGCAACCCGCGTAGTGGTAGGGTGTGAGAAGTTGGCCTGGCATATGCTGTCCACTAATTATAGTGGGCACCTTGCACCAGTCCAAATCGACTCTTATGGTAGGTAGGTTAAAGACAACCTTATTGAAAGCTATCCTAGTGGTAGCTGTGGAGAGCAGCCTTCAGGCTAAGTCTTGAAGGAATGTAAAGCAGCTTGTTTTACCAGTCTATAATCTCTTGAGTGACCAAATGAAAGAGCACCACACCAGGTATATATTCAAAATATATGTATTTATTACTAAACACACCCCTCTAGTCTCTTTATGAGGCTAGAGTTCGAAGTACATAGGTTATAAGATCTTAAGTCACAGTAATAGCACAAATACACGTTTGGGCCCTAGGGGCGTACCAAACCATATACCAATAAAGTGGTATGCGAACCACGACTGAACTAGACACTAGGCCTAGAGCCTCTAGAAGTGCTTGGACCACAAGGAACCACCCAAGGTAGTGACACAGGGGACCCACGGGAGACGCGTGCAGTGTAAATACACAACCGCGATACGCCGTTAACTTCTATGGAGAAAGTCGGGATCGGGAAAATAGAGGAAAGGGACACTTAAAAGAGGACTAGGACAAAACCCTTTGAGATCTAGGACTTTGAAGAGTCTCTACCCATGGGAGCACCGGAGTACTCGTGTTACCTCACCCAGGGAAGCCGGGTGCATAGGTGCCTTTCGGGGTCGGGTTTCGTCGTCGTTTCTTATGGCGATCTGCTGCAAAGTGCTGATGGCGACCAGGAGAAAAGTGTCCGGGTGGATTCAAGAGTGGATCGGAGTTCTGAAGAACCTGAAAGCAGAGGGGACAGAGTCTGGGTCACTAGCCAGTGACCAGGGAGGCGATGGACAGATGCCCACCGATGTCGAGTGCTTCAGGTTCGTTGACGGTCGTCTTGACTCTTCAGTCACGAGGTCCGGGAGGTGTTGTCGGCGACCAGGAGCAGGATTCGGGCTGCTGCTCGATGTCTGTCGAGTGCAGAGGTGTCGGCGACCAGATTGGACCCAACAAGCCTTGGCAACGGCAAGTCTCGAGTAAGATGTAGATCGTCGATGATGCAGACCAGCAAGGTCTGGGGAACTCACCCAGCGAGGGTAAGTGAGGGCAGGCCTGGAGCAACCAGACTGCTAAGTAAAGAAAAGATTGGCCTTCGTTAAGGGCTACTAGCCAACGGGCTAGCGACCGCGAAGGAGCCTTGTGACGCCGCACGTGGAGCTGGCTTACAGGACACTCGTGGAGTGGGGGCCAGTGATCTTCGGTGCAGGTGGTGCTGGAGGCTAGGGCTACTCGGAGCCCAAAGCATGACTTCTTGGGAGACCCAGAAGATGGTGCACTTGCAAGTGTGCTCGGTGTCCAGGGGTCACGGTCTCAATTCACCCACGATAGCCACGGGCCTCAGCTTTGCTGGGGACTCAGGGTAGCCTCGGGGAAGTCTGAGAATCCACCTCTGGTGATGCGATGACTTCGGCGTCCGACGGGAGCTTCAGTGATGCGAACCGGACAGATGCTTCTTTGGTGCCTGCCAAGCAGGGGAGTCACTCCTTGACCCCAAGGGAGATTCTTCAGTCCTCTAATCGTGAGTAGAGCGTCGAAGGTCCAGGATTCAGTTTCAGAGTTTCGTCCAGGTATAATCTAAAGTCCTAAGGACTGGGTTCCTACCTTTATTCTAAAAATAGGGGATGGACTACTCTGTGGCCCCACCTATGGGTGGGTCAGGGCAGAGGGGTGGCTACACCCCTTTCCCTTTGTCCAGTTCGCGCCAAAGCAGGGGCTGCAAGCCCCTGATCCGGTTTGAACTGGGGTATGCACAGGGACACCAAATGTGCCCCCAGTGCAGGACTTCAAAGCACCCGAAAGTGCTCCCGCCCAGCCCCAATACACATTGTCCTGTCTGGGGAGGTGGTCACACCTCCCTGGGACAGGAAACCTATTGTCCAGGCCTCCCCTGCCGGAGTTTCGTCCAGCAGCAGGAGGCCAGACTCGTGTCTGTGGCAGCAGCATCCATTTTGTGATGCCAGGGCTCTGGAAAGAAGTTACCGGACTCGTCAGAGGTAACATGCCTTTCCCTCTAGAAGGGTGGAATGCTACCCCCGCCACCAGGATTGGCGGGGGGTAGTATTCCAAGATGTTTGACACCAAACACGACATGTTTAGGTGCAGCCATTCCATAGTTAGCATTTTACCGCGAGGATATAATGCGTTTAAGAGTATATGGTCAGGCTGCACTACAAACAGCATCAGAGATGGTCTCCGAACGCTGCAGAGGGGCCCTGCTCATGCAGGGGCACCCTCTCACATAGGAACCATGCACTCTGCCTTTAGGATTGATAAGGCCTGCCTTAGGAGTGACTTATAGGTTTATATGTGTGTATGCATTTAGTGATATAGGTAACCTATACCACAGTAAGGGGTGCATGCACCACCTTACCCAGGCTGCAGTAGCAGACCTGTGGTGTCAGTTTGGATGGCCTTCCAGGGGTGGCATAATACATGCTGCAGCCCCTGGCAGGCCTCTGAGGTACCTATGCCCTTGGTACATAGTATACCATATACTAGGGACTTACAAGGGCACTCCAGATCCCAATAAGTGATGTGCCTAAGGCACATGGAGACCCTTTTAAAGAGGAAACAGCTAGGCTGGGGTTCTGAATAGCAGGGCCCCAGCCAGACTAATGTCGAAAACCAGTGAAGCATCAGCAAAAAGTGGGGGTACCCATGTGAAGCAGATCCTACTCTCCTACACAACCCCCCCAAATGTAGGGACATTAAACTAACCTTGCCCAGTTAAGTCTTCATGTTCTAAGTGGAAATACCTAGAGAGTCCATCTGCATTCGCATGGTTACTCCCAGGCCTATGTTCCACTGTAAAGTCCATCCCCTGTAGGGAAATGGACCACCTAAGCAGTTTGGGGTTTTCACCCTTCATTTGTTTTAGCCATAAGAGGGGCTTATGGTCTGTCTGAACCAGGAAGTGTGTACCAAACAAGTATGGCCTCAACTTCTTCAGAGCCCAGACCACAGCAAAGGCCTCCCTCTCTATGGCTGACCAACGTTTCTCTCTAGGGGTCAGCCTTCTGCTAATAAAAGCTACTGGCTGATCCTGACCTTCTTCATTCAATTGTGACAGTACAGCCCCTACCCCCAATTCAGATGCATCAGTTTGAACAATGAACTTCTTGGAGTAATCAGGACTCTGCAGAATTGGAGCAGTGCACATGGCCTGCTTGAGGTCATCAAATGCCTTTTGACAGCTAGCTGTCCACTGAACCTTTTTGGGCATTTTCTTAGAAGTTAAGTCATTCAAGGGTGTCACTATTGATCCATACCCCTTGACAAATCTCCTATAGTACCCAGTCAGGCCTAAGAAGGCTCTCACCTGAGTCTGGGTAGTGGGAGCAGTCCAGTCCATGATGGTCTGGATCTTGCTCTGCAAAGGTTGAACCTGGCCTCCACCCACAAGGTGGCCCAGGTACACAACCTGACTCTGCCCTATCTGGCACTTAGTAGCCTTGATAGTCAGGCCTGCCTTTTGCAGGGCCTGTAAAACATTCCTGAGGTGGACCAGGTGATCCTCCCAGGTGGAGCTAAAGACAGCAATATCATCTAGATAAGCTGCACTATAGGCTTCCAGTCCTGTGAGAACTGTGTTCACCAACCTCTGGAAAGTGGCAGGTGCATTTTTCAGACCAAAGGGCATTACCACAAATTGATAATGCCCACTAGGGGTTGAAAATGCTGTTTTGGGCTTTGCAGTATCAGCTAGTCTGATCTGCCAGTAGCCAACTGTTAGGTCAAATGTGCTGAGATATTTGGCAGAGGCCAAAGTATCTATGAGCTCATCTGCCCTGGGTATTGGATGGGCATCAGTCCTAGTGACTGCATTGAGACCCCTGTAGTCTACACAAAACCTCATCTCTCTTTTCCCACCACTGGTGTGAGGTTTCGGTACTAGGACTACTGGACTAGCCCAAGGGCTATCTGAGGACTCAATTACTCCCAATTCCAACATTTTCTGGACTTCAGTCCTGATACAGTCCCTGACATGGTCAGGTTGCCTATAAATCTTGTTTTTAATAGGCAGACTGTCCCCAGTGTCCACTTCATGAGTGCACCAGGTGGTCTGACTGGGTGTCAGTGAAAACATATGTCTAAACTGATTAAGGACTTGCCTGCAATCAGTTTGTTGCTGGGTAGTGAGGCTGCCTGCCAAGGCTACACCATCAACTGACCCATCGTCAGGGTTCTGTGAGAGCAGGTCAGGGAGTGGGTCACTCTCTTCCTCCTGCCCTTCATCAGTAGACATGAGCAAGCCCATGTCTGCCCAGTCCACATATGGCTTTAGTCTGTTGACATGGAGAACCCTTTGAGGACTCCTGGGTGTTCCCAGGTCCACTAAGTAAGTGACCTCACCCTTCTGCTCAACAATAGTGTGGGGTCCACTCCATTTGTCTTGGAGAGCTGCTGGGGCCACTGGCTCCAACACCCACACCTTCTGTCCTGGCTGGTAAACAGTAAGAACAGCCTTTTGGTCATGCCAGGCCTTCTGAAGTTCATGGCTAGCCTCAAGGTTTTTGGTTGCCTTTTTCATGTACTCAGCCATCCTGGAGCGGAGACCAAGTACATAGTCCACTATATCTTGCTTTGGGGGCTTGAGAGGTAACTCCCATCCTTCCTTCACCAAGCACAGTGGACCCCTCACAGGGTGGCCAAACAGAAGTTCAAAAGGGCTGTAACCAACCCCCTTCTGAGGCACCTCCCTATATGCGAATAAAAGGCAGGGCAAGAGTATGTCCCATCGACGCCTAAGCTTTTCTGGGAGCCCTTTAATCATGCCCTTCAAGGTTTTGTTGAATCTCTCAACTAAACCATTGCATTGTGGGTGATAGGGTGTGGTGAACTTATAAGTCACTCCACACTCCTTCCACATTGCTTTTAAGTACCCAGACATGAAGTTTGCACCCCTGTCTGATACTACCTCCTTAGGAAAGCCCACTCTTGAGAAAATCCCCAGGAGGGCCCTTGCCACCACAGGTGCTGTAGTGGTCCTAAGGGGTATAGCCTCTGGATACCTGGTGGCATGATCCACTACCACCAGTATAAATCTGTGCCCAGATGCTGTTTGGGGATCCATGGGACCAACAATGTCAATCCCTACCCTCTCAAAGGGCACCCCCACCACAGGTAGTGGTATCAGGGGGCCTTTGTAGTGCCACCTGCTTTGCCACTGGCTTGGCAGGTTACACAGGAGCGACAAAACTCCTTACTGTCTTCAGACATGTGGGGCCAGTGAAAGTGAGGGACAATTCTGTCCCAAGTCTTGTTCTGGCCCAGGTGACCTGCTAAGGGAATATCATGGGCTAGGGTCAATAGGAAGCCCCTGAACTTCAGAGGTATTACCAACCTCCTGGTAGCACCAGGCTTGGGGTCTCTACTCTCTGAGTACAGGAGTCCATCATCCCAATACACTGTATGGGGACCACTAGCTTTCCCAGCAGCCTCAGCAGCAGCTTGCTGTCTGAGGGGTTCAAGGGAGGGGCAGCTCTGCTGCTCCTGGCTCAGATCTGCCCTAGAAGGTCCCCCTGTCCCCAAGAACTCAACCTGGTCAGGTTCAAGTTCCTCTGGGACAGTTCCTTCTTCAGGGCTGAGATCATCCCCCTCAAGGGACTGATCTTCCTCCTGAGCCAAGGGGAAGGCACTGCCTTAACCCTACTACTCCTCCTCTTGGAAGGCACTTGGTCCATTCTTCCAGAATCCAAGGCCTGTTCAGTGCTAGACATTTTGGCTTGTGACCTGGTCACAGCAAACACATCTGCAGGGATCCCCAGCATTTCTGCATGGGTCCTGAGCTCCACTTCTGCCCAAGCAGAAGTCTCTAAGTCATTGCCAAGCAAGCATTCGACTGGTAGGTTTGCACTTACCACAACCTTCTTAAGGCCAGTTACCCCTCCCCAGGAGAAGTTAACAACTGCCAGAGTATGGTCTGTTCTGACATTGCTAGCATTGGTCACTTGGTACATCTCACCAAGCATAACTTGCCCAGGTAGCACAAGGTCTTGTGTCACCATTGTGACACTTGCCCCTGTGTCCCTAAATGCCAAAGCCTCTCGTCCATTGATTAAAGGCTGTTGTCTGTACTTGCCCAGATTACTGGGACTCATAGAGGAGGGCACATCCATGCCTCCATCACAGACTAACACAGCCTGAGTCAGTTCTCTAACTAGGTCAGAGCCCAACTCAGTTCCCAGGGTGAACCCTACTAAACCCTTTGCTGGAGCACTTCCACCAACTGTACTAGGGGGAACAGGTGCCTTAGGGGCATTGGTGGGTGCTGGACTGGAGTCTTTGGACTTGGTGCAATCACTGGTCCAGTGGGTCTTTTGCTTACAGACCTTGCACCATGGTTTTCTTTGGCCTTTACCCTTGGTAGACTGGGAATCCCCACCAGAAGAAGATTTTTGGGGGCCTGATGAAGACTTTTGATCTTTACCCTTCTCCCCACCCTTGTCAGAGTTCTTAGCATCTTGCTTCTTGGTTTCCCCACCTTGGTTCTGTACCTTCTGCTTCACCCTGGTTCTGACCCATTTGTCTGCCTTCTTTCCCAATTCTTGGGGAGAGGTCAGATCAGAGTCAACCAGGTACTGATGCAACAGCTGATTTTGACAGTTATTAAGAATCTGCTCCCTCATTATCAGATTATACAATCCTGAGAAGTCACACACCTTACTGCCCATCAACCAGCCTTCCAGAGCCTTGGCAGAACAATCCACATAGTCTACCCAGTCTTGAGTCTGTGCTTTTTGGGTGTCTCTGAACTTCAACCTGTACTGTTCAGTGGTTAGGCCAAACCCATCAATAAGAGCACTCTTCAAGACCTTGTAATTGTCAGCATCCTCCTCTCTAACAGTGAGGAGCTTGTCTCTACCTTTGTCAGCAAAGGAGAGCCACAAGATTGCTGCCCACTGCTCCTGAGGGACCTTCTGTACTTTACAGGCCCTCTCTAAAGCAGTTATCCATTTGTGGATATCATCCCCACTCTGGTAGGGAGGGACAATCTTGCTCAGGTTCCTATGGTCATAGGACCTTTCCCTATCTCTAGGGACATGGCTGCCACCATGGGACTCTAGTCCCAACTTTCTTCTCTCTCTAAGGAGATCTAGGGATTCTCTATCTAAAGCCAATTGCTTCTTCCTGATCTCTAGTTGAGTTTCCTCATACTGGACCAGTCTCTTTCTTCTCTCATGAGAGGATTCCCTCCTGTGAGAAGAAACAGAGCTCCCTATTGAGGTGCCAGAGTGGTTAGACTCCTGAGAAGGAGACCTAGACTTTCTGTGCACACTCATAATCCTTCCTGGGGGGACAAAGGTGTGGTTCTCTAGATCCTCATCTTCATCTTCCCCAGAAGAGATTGGGTTCTCCAGGTCAGGGTCATTGTCACCCTCCTGGTCAGTTTCCGTGGGGGGGCTGGGGGTAGTGGTACCCCTGGCCCCTTCCTCATCTGCTGGCCCACCCTCTGCTCCTACCCCTTCAGTCTCTGAGGACTTACTAAGATCATAAGCCACCAACAACTCCTGGAGGTGTTGGGTGGTGGGACTTTGGCCTGTCCTTAATTTCCTCACGTTACACAAAGCTCTCAATTCCAAGAATGGGAGTGTATCATACTTGGAGGGTGGAAGCTCAATGGCTTCCTGCAGGGCATCTTTGGATCCTGCTTTTAAGGACATTACTAGTGTGGTGTGGTGTATGCACTACCTACTCTAGTGTGGCCTACTAAACTCTCTTGAGTTGTAGAAAGGGTTGTGCTATCCCTTAACGCACAACTCTAAGTTCAGTAGAACTTACTGTTATTCTAAGCTTAAATTATATGTACCTTAGGTACCTTTAGTGGTTTTCAGTTGATCAATTCAATTGAGATTATCTGGTAAAACAATAGCAAGCTGGAATCCCACACGCTGCACACCAATGTGAGAAGTTGGCCTGGCATATGCTGTCCACTAATTATAGTGGGCACCTTGCACCAGTCCAAATCGACTCTTATGGTAGGTAGGTTAAAGACAACCTTATTGAAAGCTATCCTAGTGGTAGCTGTGGAGAGCAGCCTTCAGGCTAAGTCTTGAAGGAATGTAAAGCAGCTTGTTTTACCAGTCTATAATCTCTTGAGTGACCAAATGAAAGAGCACCACACCAGGTATATATTCAAAATATATGTATTTATTACTAAACACACCCCTCTAGTCTCTTTATGAGGCTAGAGTTCGAAATACATAGGTTATAAGATCTTAAGTCACAGTAATAGCACAAATACACGTTTGGGCCCTAGGGGCGTACCAAACCATATACCAATAAAGTGGTATGCGAACCACGACTGAACTAGACACTAGGCCTAGAGCCTCTAGAAGTGCTTGGACCACAAGGAACCACCCAAGGTAGTGACACAGGGGACCCACGGGAGACGCGTGCAGTGTAAATACACAACCGCGATACGCCGTTAACTTCTATGGAGAAAGTCGGGATCGGGAAAATAGAGGAAAGGGACACTTAAAAGAGGACTAGGACAAAACCCTTTGAGATCTAGGACTTTGAAGAGTCTCTACCCACGGGAGCACCGGAGTACTCGTGTTACCTCACCCAGGGAAGCCGGGTGCATAGGTGCCTTTCGGGGTCGGGTTTCGTCGTCGTTTCTTATGGCGATCTGCTGCAAAGTGCTGCTGGCGACCAGGAGAAAAGTGTCCGGGTGGATCCAAGAGTGGATCGGAGTTCTGAAGAACCTGAAAGCAGAGGGGACAGAGTCTGGGTCACTAGCCAGTGACCAGGGAGGCGATGGACAGATGCCCACCGATGTCGAGTGCTTCAGGTTCGTTGACGGTCGTCTTGACTCTTCAGCCACGAAGTCCGGGAGGCGTTGTCGGTGACCAGGAGCAGGATTCGGGCTGTTGCTCGATGTCTGTCGAGTGCAGAGGTGTCGGCGACCAGATTGGACCCAACAAGCCTTGGCAACGGCAAGTCTCGAGTAAGATGTAGATCGTCGATGATGCAGACCAGCAAGGTCTGGGGAACTCACCCAGCGAGGGTAAGTGAGGGCAGGCCTGGAGCAACCAGACTGCCAAGTAAAGAAAAGATTGGCCTTCGTTAAGGGCTACTAGCCAATGGGCTAGCAACCGCAAAGGAGCCTCGTGACGCCGCACGTGGAGCTGGCTTACAGGACACTCGTGGAGTGGGGGCCAGTGATCTTCGGTGCAGGTGGTGCTGGAGGCTAGGGCTACTCGGAGCCCAAAGCACGACTTCTTGGGAGACCCAGAAGATGGTGCACTTGCAAGTGTGCTCGGTGTCCAGGGGTCATGGTCTCAAGTCACCCACGATAGCCACGGGCCTCAGCTTTGCTGGGGACTCAGGGTAGCCTCAGGGAAGTCTGAGAATCCACCTCTGGTGATGCGATGACTTCAGCGTCCGACGGGAGCTTCAGTGATCCGAACCGGACAGATGCTTCTTTGGTGCCTGCCAAGCAGGGAGTCACTCCTTGACCCCAAGGGAGATTCTTCAGTCCTCTAATCGTGAGTAGAGCGTCGAAGGTCCAGGATTCAGTTTCAGAGTTTCGTCCAGGTATAATCTAAAGTCCTAAGGACTGGGTTCCTACCTTTATTCTAAAAATAGGGGATGGACTACTCTGTGGCCCCACCTATGGGTGGGTCAGGGCAGAGGGGTGGCTACACCCCTTTCCCTTTGTCCAGTTCACGCCAAAGCAGGGGCTGCAAGCCCCTGATCCGGTTTGAACTGGGGTATGCACAGGGACACCAAATGTGCCCCCAGTGCAGGACTTCAAAGCACCCGAAAGTGCTCCCGCCCAGCCCCAATACACATTGTCCTGTCTGGGGAGGTGGTCACACCTCCCTGGGACAGGAAACCTATTGTCCAGGCCTCCCCTGCCGGAGTTTCGTCCAGCAGCAGGAGGCCAGACTCGTGTCTGTGGCAGCAGCATCCATTTTGTGATGCCAGGGCTCTGGAAAGAAGTTACCGGACTCGTCAGAGTTAACATGCCTTTCCCTCTAGAAGGGTGGAATGCTACCCCCGCCGCCAGGATTGGCGGGGGGTAGTATTCCAAGATGTTTGACACCAAACACGACATGTTTAGGTGCAGCCATTCCATAGTTAGCATTTTACCGCGAGGATATAATGCGTTTAAGAGTATATGGTCAGGCTGCACTACAAACAGCATCAGAGATGGTCTCCGAACGCTGCAGAGGGGCCCTGCTCATGCAGGGGCACCCTCTCACATAGGAACCATGCACTCTGCCTTTAGGATTGATAAGGCCTGCCTTAGGAGTGACTTATAGGTTTATATGTGTGTATGCATTTAGTGATATAGGTAACCTATACCACAGTAAGGGGTGCATGCACCACCTTACCCAGGCTGCAGTAGCAGACCTGTGGTGTCAGTTTGGATGGCCTTCCAGGGGTGGCATAATACATGCTGCAGCCCCTGGCAGGCCTCTGAGGTACCTATGCCCTTGGTACATAGTATACCATATACTAGGGACTTACAAGGGCACTCCAGATCCCAATCAGTGATGTGCCTAAGGCACATGGAGACCCTTTTAAAGAGGAAACAGCTAGGCTGGGGTTCTGAATAGCAGGGCCCCAGCCAGACTAATGTCGAAAACCAGTGAAGCATCAGCAAAAAGTGGGGGTACCCATGTGAAGCAGATCCTACTCTCCTACATAGGGCACACACCCTTCAAGACGGCGAGGGCGAACTACCTTGATCTCCCCCCAGGTGGGCACAAGTCAGGAGAATCGCCCATGGTGGCTGCCCGCAATCATGCGCTGTCTCTGCCTGCCAAATGCGGGGAAGGATGAGGATTCCGCACTGGCCTCCTCTGACCGGGACACCAAGTGAAGAGGATCACTCACCAGGCAACCTTGCGCCGCAGTGGCTCCTATCTGTGCTGCTGCGGTGGGACACGGAGCAAGGCCTCCGTCGACTTTGCTCTCCTCCGCTCGGCCTTGTGGTGGGCCCCTCCCACAGTGACGTTGGAGTTGCTAGGCAACGCAGAGGACTTCCCGGCCCGGGAATCCTTGCTCTTTCTGTGCCTTTGGGCAGCCCGGGGCCAAGTAGCAGAGCCACAGCTGCACCGAAACCCCTCAAAATGCCGGGACAAGAGCGGGAGAGGGAGAGCGCTCACCTGGCTTTAGCTCTCCCTCTCCTGGCTCAACCACCACGCTGGGGGAAATGCAGCCCACGCGCTGCTCGGTCACATGAAGTGCCCTGCCATTGCTTCCAGGCAGGGTGAGCCCACTCCTGGGACTCGGGCGGCGCAACCGCTCAAAGCGCTCCTCGACAACCAGGCAAACAAAGTACTCCACCTGAACTCTACCATGAAACGAATGCAGGGAATGTGAAGCGCTTCCCAGCGCTACGGTTCCTCTAGCACAGGGGCAGAGAACAGGCCAGCACACAGGACCCCTTAGCAGAGGGCAGTCCCTCCAGCCACCCAGCAAGCAGTAGTTTAGTCCCAAACGGCAGTTTCTCCTGGCACACAGCAGTCCATGCAGTGTCTTCTCATCGTTCATGTGGTCACAGCCCCTGTACTTACAGTGCAATGTCTTTGTTCCGGGGGGCACTTCAAACACTATTGAAGTGCACAACATCCCCATCCACATTTTCAGCCCAGACACACTACAGGGGGGCGGAGCCATCATTGTGGAAGGCAGGCACAGCCCTATTCAGGTGTAGGTGAAACTCCTCCCACCACTCCAAATGCAGACCAGGCCTATTCAGGTGTAAGGGAAAATTCCTGCTACTCTAAATTCAGCCAAGGTCTATTCAGCCTAGCTATGAGTCACCCAGGAAAGGCAGGACACACCTCAACCCCCGAGGGACTGACTGGAGTGAATGCACACCCCCTCTTCCCTGTCAGTCAGAACCAGACGGTCAATACAGATCCAGGCAGGGCACAAAGACAAATCGGCACACAGAAATGTCCACTTCTAAAAGTGGCATTTCTAAAATAGTAATAATAAATCTGCTTTCACCAATAAGCAGGATTTATCACTTCTATTCCAAACATGGTCACGCTCCCCCTCTCACGTCAGGAATTTCCACTGAAGCACATGTCCGGGTATCCCCAATGCAACCCTATGAGAAGGCAGCCTCACAGCAGTGAGAAACCAAATAGGCTGTTTGTCACTACCAGGACATGCCACACAGTTAAGGCACATGTCCTACCTTTTACCTACACAGCACCCTGCCTACAGGCGCAGCTAGGGCCTACCTTAGGGGTGACGTACATGTAGTAAAAGGGGAGTTGCAGACGTGGCAACCACTTTATATGCCACGTCACGGCAGCAGTAAACTGCGCGAGCAGGCCCTTCAGTGGCAGAGGCCTGAGGCAGGTTTGAAAGGCCACTTCGGTGGGTGGCGCAAGCAGCGCTGCAAGCCCACCAGTAGCAGTTAATTCACATGCCCTGGGTATATGGGATACCACTGTACGAGGGACTTATAGGTAAATCAAATATGCCAAACAGGTGTAGACCAATCTTACCAAGTTTACAAGAGAGAGCACATGCACTTTAGCACTGATCAGCAATGATAAAGTGCCCAGAGTCATAAAACCACCAACAACAGGTCAAAAAAAATACAGGAGGAAGGCAAAAAGTTCTGGGATGACCCTGCAATAAGGTCCAAGTCCAACAAACGTTTAACATCCCGAAATAATTCTGCAGCTGACAACACTCCAAAACCCAACCTTTTGTATCTGAACAAACCAACATGAGTCAAAAAAGTTGTGATGTACCTGCAATTCACTTCTAGCTCGAGTTGATGATATCCCTTGTTCAGGTCAAGACTGGAGAAGACTTTGGCACCATTCAGGGTATGATCATGTCTGCTATGTGTGGACCAGGATGTCTTTCTCTCCCAATTACTTTGCTGGTCTGGCACATGTCAACACAGATGCACGCTGCACCCTCACTGTCCTTTTTTGGCACTACCAATATGGGCGACACCCTTGGCGTAGGACCAGTGGAGCGCTCACTGATGTCATGATTCAAAAGTCTTTCTATTTCTTTCTCAACAGCTTCCCGCAAGTGGAGAGCGACTCTGCAGTGCTGTTAGGTAACAGGACGAACGTCCTCATTGATGTGAAATCGTACTTTCATTGTCTTGAGCCTGCCCTGGCTGTGAAATAACGACGGGAACTGACTCACAACTTCAGACTTAGTGTGAATGTTGTTGTAATTGATAGATATCCGTCCAATGTCAGCAGCAATGGCAAAACCGAGTAGGCAAGCACTGGACGAAGCTCCTTAAAGAACATGAATGGGTGCTTTATGTTTCAAAGTCACTGTAAATGACCCTTGACTCTGCAATGGTTTAGAAGCAGCCCACGCATATACTTTCGTGTTTGACGGATTGAGGCATGGCACATGAGAAAGGCTGTTGAACCTTTTGACTGGCATGATGTTAATCGATGCAGCACTGTCTATAATAAAGGTTATGGGGTAACAGCTGACTTTCATTGCAATCTTGGGGCAATGTCCTTAGGAGCTTTGTTTTGTTTGGGGGTTTGCCTTTCTCATTGGTTCTTCCTTGCAAGCAGCCAGACCTACATGTTACTGTCGCTCTTTGATTGATGCATTCAGCGCATATCCATCTCCTTCACTGATGCTCGATAATGACTTCAACGAGTCTCTATATGGTGAACTTGATGATGATCAACTTTGTCGGGTTTTTACTTGTCGTAACTAATGACATCTTTGTCTTTTGTGGGCATGGCAAGAATGTTTCTGGAACTTTCTGGCATCCATTTTCTCTTTTCGCTGTGACGTAATTAGTTTCTCTTACGCTTTGCTAACCGTTATGAAGTGGTTCTCCTTACCGCAGCCTACGCATGTTTGTCCTAAGGCTGAACATTTGTCTTCGTGTGGAAAGGAAAACCAAAATCGGAAACACAGCTTTTTCTGCCTTGTAGACGGCGGCTTACATGCATCTACTCGAGGTTCGTTCTTACTTTTCATGACCAACGTTGATTCACTTTTCCCTGTTCCATCTTGGATGTCAGCGGCCTGTCAATCCACTTTTTCTTCGGCCCTAGTGGCCATTTGTACTTTTTCTGAGCTGAGTGTCTCTCTCAACATGCATCTTCTGAAGGAGTCCGAAAGATAGCTATCAATAACTAGGAGACATATGGATCCTTCATCATTAAATTCAGAGCCAACAGATCCCACGCCGCTGCTGGAGCAAAGTCACCGAAGACCAACTTCGGGCAACCCTCGCTCTCAGCCCTCCCTCCGACCCATCCAACACCGACGACGCTGCCTGCAACCTCAGACGATGGATGGACGACTGTGCCAACACCCTCGCCCCGCTGAAAAACTCACCTACAGTGACACCACCAAAAGAGCCAGCTGGTTCACCTCGGAACTCTTAGCTTCCAAGCGTACCTGCCGGAAACTAGAGAAGAAATGGCACAGTGATAAGACACCGGACAGCCACGCAGACCACAAAGACGCCATCCGTAACCACCACCACCTCAAGTCCGCCAAGAGAATCTCCTTCAAAGACCGCCTCGACAACAACGCACACAACAGCAAGGAGCTTTTCAACATCGTGAAGGAACTCTCCAACCCCAGCTCCAACACCAACGACATCCCGCCGTCGCAACCCCTGTGCGATTCCCTCGCCACCTTCTTCCACCGCAAGATCGCCGACATCCACGACAGCTTCAACACCCAGACAGCCCCAACTAAGATCGATGCACCAGACCCACCGCACACCATCGACCACGACCCCCTGCCAGCCTGGGCCAGCGTGAACATCGAGGACACCATCAAGACCATGAGCACAATACACTCCGGCTCCCCGTCAGACCCTTTCCCGCACCACATCTTCAACAAAGCCAGCAGCTCCATCGCACCCCACCTGTGCAACGTCATCAATCTCTCCTTCGAGACCGCGACCTTCCCAGAGAGCTGGAAACACGCAGAGATCAACGCCCTACTCAAAAAACCCAAGGCGGACCCGAGAGACCTCAAGAACTTCCGGCCCATCTCCCTGCTTCCGTTCCCAGCCAAGGTCATCGAGAAGATCGTCAACAAACAGCTAACCCGATACCTCGAAGAAAACAGCATCCTGGACCCATCCCAATCGGGGTTCCGCAGCAACCACAGCACTGAGACTGCCCTCATCGCCGCCACCGACGACATCAGGATCCTGCTGGACAACGGTGAGACCGCAGCCCTCATCCTGCTGGACCTCTCCGCCGCCTTCGACACTGTCTGCCACCGCACTCTACGCGCACGCCTCCACGACGCAGGGATCCGAGACAAGGCCCTGGAATGGGCCACCTCCTTCCTCGCCGGCAGAACCCAGAGAGTTCGCCTCCCACCATTCCGATCCGAAGCCTCCGAGATCATCTGCGGCGTACCCCAGGGATCGTCCCTCAGTCCAACACTGTTCAACATCTACATGGCCCCGCTTGCACGCATCGCCAGACAGCACGACCTCAACATAATCTCCTATGCCGACAACACTCAACTGATCCTCTCCCTCACCAAGGACCCCCTCGCCGCCAAATCCAACCTCCATGAAGGAATGAAGGCCGTCGCCGATTGGATGAAGATCAGCCGACTAAAACTGAACACGGAGAAGACAGAGGTCCTCATCCTCGGCTCCAACCCCTCAGCCTGGGACGACTCCTGGTGGCCAACGACGCTGGGAGCAGCCCCGACACCCACCGACCACGCACGCAACCTGGGAGTCATCCTCGACTCAACGCTCTCCATGGCCAAGCAAGTCAACGCAGTCTCATCCTCCTGCTTCAACACCCTCTGCGTGCTTCGCAAGATCTACAGGTGGATCCCGACAGACACAAGAAGAACAGTCACCCAGGCCCTCGTCAGTAGCAGACTTGACTATGGGAACGCCCTCTACGCGGGAGCCCCGGCCAAGCTCATCAAGCGACTGCAACGCATACAAAACGCCTCCGCACGCCTGATCCTCGATGTACCACGCCACAGCCACATCACCCCCCACCTGAGGAACCTGCACTGGCTCCCCGTCGACAGGAGAATCTCCTTCAAACTCCTCATCCACGCACACAAGGCACTCCACAAGACTGGCCCAGCCTACCTCAACAGACGACTCCTCTTCTACGTCCCCAACCGCCAACTCCGCTCCGCCGACCTCTCCCTCGCCACCGTCCCTCGCATTCGAAGAACTACCACCGGCGGCAGATCCTTCTCCCACCTCGCCGCCAAGACCTGGAACACCCTTCCACTAAGCCTACGACAGACCCAAGACCTGCTGACCTTCAGGAGGCTACTCAAGACCTGGTTGTTCGACCAGTAGCAGCACCCCCTTTTTTCCCTAGCGCCTTGAGACCCTCGCGGGTAAGTAGTGCGCTTTACAAATTCTGTGATTGATTGATTGATTGATTGATTCAATTTGCAGTGTTTAATGATGAGCACATCAAGTCTTTCAACAAACTCATCCATTGTTTCACCAGCTTTCTGTTGTACTTGATTGAAAATGTACATTTCGTAGTTGACGTTCGGCATTGGATTGAACTTGGCTTCCAAATCTTCCCTGATCTGACGGTATGATGTTTCATCAGCTTGTGATATTTTCTTTAGCACTTCTTTTAGTCCATCACTGGCAAAGCTCTTTAAGTACTTAATGATTTTCTTATCATCTACTTCTTCTAGGGCATCTATAAAATCATCAAACGTTTAGATCCAAGCAGTCCAATATTCTGCTTATTGGCGGTGTTGAATGGCGGTGGTGGTTTCAGAATCACAGCAGCATCGTACCTAGTGCTTTTTTCTACTGCTGTGCTTGCACTTGGGCCGTCACGTCCGATCGGAGGTCGTAAGGCGCCACCTTCTTTTTTGATGGTAAGTGACGGTTTCCTTAGGTACGAATGGTTGTGCATTTCAAAACTTGCAATTTCCTAACATTTCCTAAAATTGCAAATTAGGAAATGCAAAACCAAGGGTGCCTATGGGCCGAGGGCCCCCCTTGATGCACCAAAAAAACAGTGGTGCACATGTAAAGTGCACAAATGCTCTAGGGGCATTTGCGAACTACATGGCACTTTAAAAAATGCATTTTGGGTGCTTTTTAAAAATTGTACATGGTTAGCATCGACTTGGAGTCGATGATAATAGCATTTTCTAAATGCCCATTTCGCATTTAAGAAATACTTTGTACATATGCTTAGAAAATCGCAAATAGGAAATCCCTATTTGCGATTTCCTATTTAGGGAATCACAAAATACGATTTCTACTGGGTAGAAATCACATTTGGCAATTCCCTATCTGCCTTTGTACATATGGAAAGGCAATTTAACATTTCTTAACGGACCAAAATTGCGATTCGATCCATTAAGAAATACTAAATCCTTTCGTACATATGGCCCTAAGTTTTCACATTCTAGCAGCTACTTCACCACCTCATGCTGGGTCACTTTTTTCATTTGATGATGTAAGGACAGGACATATTAGGCGTAATGTGAACAAGTTAAGTGTTATGTAGTCATGCGCCTCTTTCAATTTCCACAATAGAATACAGCACAATCTGATATCAGTCGTACATTCGCAGATGCTGAGCACCCATGTTGACTTTGCTATGATGATCTTACATGAGAAGGTTTAAGTGCTGCATCCAATGTGTGGAAAATCTCTGCCACTGGACCTGAGATGAAGAGTGACTCTTCTAAAGTAATGCTTTGACCTTAAATTATTGAGAGAATGGGTAGGGAAGTAGATTATTCCTACAACACAGCTTCTTAAATAGGAATGAGCAGAGACAAATTAATTAATGCATTTTTTAATAACTCTTGATTGGTTTTCTGCAACTGGCCTCCCACAAAGCATCCCATGGAAAAGATGAAGCGGTCCATTCAAGAGCATAACACAGTTCAGCTATTAAGAAATAAAATAATCAATGGACAGGACAGTGGATTCCAACGAAACAATTTGTAAACTGAACCAATAAAAATAGAAGAGTGCAGTAACCAATACACACAATAAACAAACTGTCCTAATAAAAACAACTATCAAGTGTCTACAAATGTGAGACGGTGTCCTAATAAAAACAACTATCAAGGGGCAGATCTACAAGAAAGTGCCGCAGCGTGGCGCTGCAAGCCCTTTGGCTGCGCCACGCTGCGGCACTTTCAGAGCACAGGAATGCGACATATTTACAAGAATATGTCGCATTCCTGTGCTCTCCCCTGCGCTGGCGCACAAACAGCTGCCAAGCGCCGGCGCAGGCACCCTTGCACCATGGTGCAAGGATGCCTGCGCCATGGGGAGATTGTTTTTGTGCAGGAAGGGGCACCTTTCTGCACAAAAACAATCAGTACAGGCTTTTTCCTCTTTCAATGCGTGCTGCAGAATGCAGCACGCATTGAAAGAGGAAAAACGAGGAGAAATGAAAACATTTCTCCTCGGTGCGCCTCGCTACGCCACCTCTAGGGTGGCGTAGCATTCACACGCATCTCCAGAGTTACGATTACTCGTAAATCTGGAGATGTGTCTTGTTCCATGGGTGTTGCGTGGGAACACCCACAGCAACACCCATGGAACGCCCCTTCAACGCAAAGTGCTGCGTGTGAAGGGACGGTATTTACAAGGAGAGGAAAAGTCACGCATGGTGGCTTTTCCTCTCCTTGTAAATATCGAGAGCCCCTGCGCCACCAGTACGTCACGAAAAGTGACGTACTGGTGGCGCAGAGAGCTTGTAAATCTGCCCCCAAGTGTCTACAAATGTGAGACTGCATCGTTCTTTACCTTTTAGCAGGAAACCAGGTAAGAAAAAAAGGGTGGCTCGTAAAAATATAGAGTGCAACAAACATGTTTTGCAAAATCATAAAATCCAAACCATACAATACCAAAACTTAAAACTTACATTAATTTAACTTGGCCCTAATACCACTATCCAAGAATTTACTTGTGCACGAATATGCTGTGGCTGGAATTTGACTTGAAAATGTACCAAGGGGCGTGGCCAAGCATGATGGATGACAGGAGGTAAACTCACGGCGCTCTGACAGCTCCTATGTAATCCTCCATAATCATGGACAGCAGCTGGTGGTAATCTGGTCTCCACTGTGCCTAGAGAGCCCCCTCACATACTGCAATTTTTTAGACGAGTGGCCTGGCCTGGTAGGGTAACCAACCGTCCGTAAATTTCACGGACCATCCATAATTTGGACCTCACGTCCGTTGTCCATGGGGATCCCTTTTACGGACGCCTTTTGTCCGTAATTTTTGGCCTTGCAGAGAGCAGAGCTGTTCCCCTGCGAGAGGTCTCAGCTCCCTGATGGGGCCGCCTCGCACTCATCCTCGGAGCACAAGAGCAGCCTCACCCCGCCCATTGTCATTCTGTCTGCTGGCTGATTGCCACATACAGAATGACAATGGGCCAGTTTGAGCTGTTACAGCATGTGATAGCCTCCTCCTGCCCCGGTCTAGGGCAGGGCATTCTGTTAGGGTTAGATGGAAGAAATGTACAAAACAAATGTACAAAAACGCCCATGCTGCTATGTGCCAGTTCATGAAAGAAGCTGGCGAAAGAAGTTAAAAAGAAGAGGTTATAGGTCTTACACAGTCTCATCATTTCAGAGCTGAAGCATTTTTAATATTATATACAACGAAGCCATAGTTACTGATTTTTTATTTATTTTATGCAACTAATATCCATTGACAAAGCCAATAGTCATTGCTTGTTGTAGGTCTAATGTTACTGGATGCAATGATAGAAACAGCAAAATACCAGTCGGGCGGCACATTATGCTCAGCACATATTTTTAGCTTAGGTGTTTTAAAGCCACTCCCTTAATTACATCAGACACACCCCTTGGAGAGACCCCCAGTTTTTTCATCCCACTTAAAGCCCTGGAAACAACACCATGTCACAGTCACCTCACGCCCTGGCACTGTGCATCATGCATGACTCATGACTTCCAAGTTTTCAGATTGCCTATGTGCAGGGGCATAGTGAACCCTTCCCCACCCCACCCCTTGCTTTAAGAACTACACAGTGAGGCTGAAGTTCTTTATGGGCCTCTTCTGTCTGCAACCCAGTAGACAAAGGCTCCGCTCATAATTAATGTGAAAAGGTGGGTGAGTGAATAAGTGAAGGAATGGGTAAATGGCTGGATGGATTAGTGAAAGGATGAATGGATGAGTGAAAGGGTGAATGGATAGATAATGAGAGAAAGGATGGATGCATGAGTGGAAGGATGGATGAGGGTAAATAGATGGATGTAAGGGTGGAAGGGTAGATGGATGGGTATAAGGGTGGATGGATAAGTAAAAGGATGGATGGATGACTGAAAGGGTGGATGATGGGCGAATGAATGAATGGGTGGATGGATGAGAGAAATGATGGATGTATTGATGAATTGATAAGTGAAAGAGTGAATGAATGGATGGATGGATGAGTGAAAGGGTGGATGTAAGGATGGACGAGTGAGTGAAAGGGAGGGTAGATGGACAAAAGGATGGATAGATGAGTAAAGGGTGGATGGATGAGAGAAAGGATGGATGGATGAGTGATAGGGTCAATGGATAGATTCATGAGTGGATGAGTAAATGGATGAGTGGATGGATGGGTGAAGGGTGGATGGAAGGATGGGTGGCTAAGTGAAAGGGGAATGGAGAGAGAAAGGGGGCATACATTGATGGATGGATGAGTGAAAGCATGGATAAGTGATTGACAGAATGGATGGGCGAATGGGTGCATGGATGAGTGAAAAGAAGAATGTAAAGATGGATGAGTGAAAGAATGCAAACATGAGTGAAAGGGAGGGTGGAGTGCTGGAAGAAAGGACGGATGGATGAGTGAAAGGTTGAATGGGTGGACGTATGAGTGAATGATGAGTAAGTGAAAGGATGGCTGGATGGGTGAAAGGGTAAATGGTTGGATGGATGAGTGAATGGATAGATGGGTGGAAGAGTGGATGGATGAGTGAGTGAAAGGGAGGGTAGATGGACAAAAGGATGGATAGATGAGTGAAATGGTGGATGGATGAGAGAATGGATGGATGAGTGATAGGGTCAATGGATGGATGCATGAATGTATGAGTGGGTGGATGGGTGAAGGGTGGATGGAAAGATGGGTGGCTAAGTGAAAGGGGAATGGAGAGAGAAAGGGAGGATGAATGGATGGATGGATGAGTGAAAGCATGGATGAATGGTTGGCAGAATGGATGGGCGAATGGGTGCATGGATGAGTGAAAAGAAGAATGTAAAGATGGATGAGTGAAAGAATACATAAATGAGTAAAAGGGAGGGTGGAGAGCTGGAAGAAAGGATTGATGGATGTATGAGTGAAAAGTTGAATGGGTGGACGGATGAGTGACTGGGTGGATAAATGAGTAGGTGAAAGGATGACTAGATGGGTGAAAGGGTAAATGGTTGGATGGATGAGTGAATGGATGGGTGGAAGAGTGGATGGATTGGGTGAAAGGGTGGATGGATGATTGGATGATGGATGGATGAGTGAAAGGGGGATGGAGGGATGGATGAGTAAAATGATGGATGGAAGGATAGATGATGGATAGGTTTGCAAATGGTTGAAAAGGTTTGGATATAATGGCACACAGATGGAAAGACAGAATGAATGGTAAAAGACTGAATGATGAATGAAAGAATTAATAGATGACAGAATGCACATTTGAAATGGTAGATATCAGGGGATTGATGGAAGGATTAATGGCTAGATCCTTGGACAAGAGAGCTCTTCTGGGGAGGGTTGTGATGACTTACTTTGCTTTCTTGGTGCCATAAGAGGAGAGGTGTGGTGCAGCGGCCAGGGCAGCTGACTTCGGAGCACAGGGCTCACGGTTCGATCCCCGGCTCCGGCGGCAGCTCAGCTCAGCACCATGTGACTCTGGGCAATAGCTCACTTAATTTCCATGACGGCCCCCAGCCCCTTGAGACCCGTAAGGGTGAGTAGTTCACGCTTTACAAATACGGATTTATATTTACATTTACATTTTTTTTTTTTACATTTATATTTAGTTCAAAGTGGGAGGTATTTACATTTTCTGGCTACTCCCTTGCCTATGTGTTACTAATCTGTATTTGATGTGTGTTTATGTGTGGGATCTATACATCATGCATATGACATTTTGAGTGACACTCAACTGCTACTTGAATGTTACACTAGTAACTGTAACTGTTTGCATGTTTTGTTTTAGGTGTAAGGTTTTAGGGAGAGCCTTATCGTGCCATGAGCTGTGCTTGAGATGTATATTGTGTTTGTAGCAATAGGCAAGGCATCAACCATAAACTATGTAATAGTGTATAGACAGTGCCTTCTTTAAGAAAGCAGGGAAAAGCACATTTGTGACTTCTGTCAGCTAGTGCAACTCTCTGCGAAGCCCCCATAAGCAAAGTCAGATTCCATATTTTAAGTTCCACTTGCTGAAACACCCACAATGCGTTCCCTATAGTGGGTTCATCATAGCAATCCTCCCTTTAGTTCACCTATGCGTGCCGCTTTACATCTCACAATGATACTCAGATATGAGATGCTAGTAACAAAGTCTATCCGAGCAGATCTACCTGACCACTTCTCTCACTAAACCTGCCTGCTCAGGACCATGAGTTGTAAACAAAATTTCAGACTGGACAACCCAGTGCAGTAACTATATAAATAGATTATTATCATATGAAATACCACAAAAAGACCTGCACAGTTGCTCAAAGCTGTGCGCATACCGAAATAATTGAAGTGCACGATTGTCTCATCCTAATATAAACTTATTTGGACTTGTACTTAAGAGGTTGTCTATTTAGCTACTTTATACTGTTGTGCAACTTCCTCTGATGTGTCTCTAAAACTTACCTTGTGTCCCGAAGTTTTGTCCTGAATTTTGACCTTCTGTCCTGAATTTTTGTCCTGAATTTTGACCCTTTGTCCTGAATTTTTGCACTTACGGTCCTGAATTTGCACTCATGCCAGTTGGTCACCGTAGGGCCTGGTGGGAACCCCGAGCCATGAGGCACGGCCTACAATGGCATGGGGGATGAGGAGGAGTTTGCAGCTGCGTTGCCGGAGCGGCAGTCGGGTGAGCAAGCGCTGGGCAGAGGAGTGCATATGAGCACAAGGACAACCTCATAGGCCCATGTGGACGAGGGTAAGCACGTATTAGTGAAGACAGTTATCCTGCGTTAGTATTTTCTCAATGGGGACCTCGTTAGTATCTATGAAGGATCCCCATAATTATTTGAATATTGATCATATACCAAATCTAATTTGCATAATAAAGCATATGATATAAAAGGAGATTTCTATCTTATATGTATTGAATCCAATCATATATCACAAAAAGCAACATTAGTGATCATACTTCAGACAACACAGTGCTCAGAAGTGATTCTATTTACAGCATATTTGAACAAAGACACTGTACAGTTCAGAAGCCTTGCCTTCAATACTCAAAAAGTTTGAAACAAGGTTGCATGAATTGGTATGGCATCCCTTTAGAATAAATCACAAGAGTTAACCAGAAAGTGGCGTTTGTTGATGTTTCAACTCCGTGTGGTTGTAAGCATCTCCTCAGGACATAGGGGCTGATTATGATGGCGGGCGGACTTGGTCTGCCCGCCACCGTAGCGGTGATTGGGACCGCCCGCCAGACATGCGGCTGTCCCACCACTGCAATTAGGATGCGCCCGCCATACAGGTGGGCACATCCTGGGCCTTTAACATTTCGGGCGGTGCAGGTGGTGCTGGAGGCTAGGGCTACTCGGAGCCCAAAGCACGACTTCTTGGGAGACCCAGAAGATGGTGCACTTGCAAGTGTGCTCGGTGTCCAGGGGTCACGGTCTCAAGTCACCCACGATAGCCACGGGCCTCAGCTTTGCTGGGGACTCAGGGTAGCCTCGGGGAAGTCTGAGAATCCACCTCTGGTGATGCGATGACTTCGGCGTCCGACGGGAGCTTCAGTGATGCGAACCGGACAGATGCTTCTTTGGTGCCTGCCAAGCAGGGGAGTCACTCCTTGACCCCAAGGGAGATTCTTCAGTCCTCTAATCGTGAGTATGGCGTCGAAGGTCCAGGATTCAGTTTCAGAGTTTCGTCCAGGTATAATCTAAAGTCCTAAGGACTGGGTTCCTACCTTTATTCTAAAAATAGGGGATGGACTACTCTGTGGCCCCACCTATGGGTGGGTCAGGGCAGAGGGGTGGCTACACCCCTTTCCCTTTGTCCAGTTCGCGCCAAAGCAGGGGCTGCAAGCCCCTGATCCGGTTTGAACTGGGGTATGCACAGGGACACCAAATGTGCCCCCAGTGCAGGACTTCAAAGCACCCGAAAGTGCTCCCGCCCAGCCCCAATACACATTGTCCTGTCTGGGGAGGTGGTCACACCTCCCTGGGACAGGAAACCTATTGTCCAGGCCTCCCCTGCCGGAGTTTCGTCCAGCAGCAGGAGGCCAGACTCGTGTCTGTGGCAGCAGCATCCATTTTGTGATGCCAGGGCTCTGGAAAGAAGTTACCGGACTCGTCAGAGGTAACATGCCTTTCCCTCTAGAAGGGTGGAATGCTACCCCCGCCACCAGGATTGGCGGGGGGTAGTATTCCAAGATGTTTGACACCAAACACGACATGTTTAGGTGCAGCCATTCCATAGTTAGCATTTTACCGCGAGGATATAATGCGTTTAAGAGTATATGGTCAGGCTGCACTACAAACAGCATCAGAGATGGTCTCCGAACGCTGCAGAGGGGCCCTGCTCATGCAGGGGCACCCTCTCACATAGGAACCATGCACTCTGCCTTTAGGATTGATAAGGCCTGCCTTAGGAGTGACTTATAGGTTTATATGTGTGTATGCATTTAGTGATATAGGTAACCTATACCACAGTAAGGGGTGCATGCACCACCTTACCCAGGCTGCAGTAGCAGACCTGTGGTGTCAGTTTGGATGGCCTTCCAGGGGTGGCATAATACATGCTGCAGCCCCTGGCAGGCCTCTGAGGTACCTATGCCCTTGGTACATAGTATACCATATACTAGGGACTTACAAGGGCACTCCAGATCCCAATAAGTGATGTGCCTAAGGCACATGGAGACCCTTTTAAAGAGGAAACAGCTAGGCTGGGGTTCTGAATAGCAGGGCCCCAGCCAGACTAATGTCGAAAACCAGTGAAGCATCAGCAAAAAGTGGGGGTACCCATGTGAAGCAGATCCTACTCTCCTACACAACCCCCCCCAAATGTAGGGACATTAAACTAACCTTGCCCAGTTAAGTCTTCATGTTCTAAGTGGAAATACCTAGAGAGTCCATCTGCATTCGCATGGTTACTCCCAGGCCTATGTTCCACTGTAAAGTCCATCCCCTGTAGGGAAATGGACCACCTAAGCAGTTTGGGGTTTTCACCCTTCATTTGTTTTAGCCATAAGAGGGGCTTATGGTCTGTCTGAACCAGGAAGTGTGTACCAAACAAGTATGGCCTCAACTTCTTCAGAGCCCAGACCACAGCAAAGGCCTCCCTCTCTATGGCTGACCAACGTTTCTCTCTAGGGGTCAGCCTTCTGCTAATAAAAGCTACTGGCTGATCCTGACCTTCTTCATTCAATTGTGACAGTACAGCCCCTACCCCCAATTCAGATGCATCAGTTTGAACAATGAACTTCTTGGAGTAATCAGGACTCTGCAGAATTGGAGCAGTGCACATGGCCTGCTTGAGGTCATCAAATGCCTTTTGACAGCTAGCTGTCCACTGAACCTTTTTGGGCATTTTCTTAGAAGTTAAGTCATTCAAGGGTGTCACTATTGATCCATACCCCTTGACAAATCTCCTATAGTACCCAGTCAGGCCTAAGAAGGCTCTCACCTGAGTCTGGGTAGTGGGAGCAGTCCAGTCCATGATGGTCTGGATCTTGCTCTGCAAAGGTTGAACCTGGCCTCCACCCACAAGGTGGCCCAGGTACACAACCTGACTCTGCCCTATCTGGCACTTAGTAGCCTTGATAGTCAGGCCTGCCTTTTGCAGGGCCTGTAAAACATTCCTGAGGTGGACCAGGTGATCCTCCCAGGTGGAGCTAAAGACAGCAATATCATCTAGATAAGCTGCACTATAGGCTTCCAGTCCTGTGAGAACTGTGTTCACCAACCTCTGGAAAGTGGCAGGTGCATTTTTCAGACCAAAGGGCATTACCACAAATTGATAATGCCCACTAGGGGTTGAAAATGCTGTTTTGGGCTTTGCAGTATCAGCTAGTCTGATCTGCCAGTAGCCAGCTGTTAGGTCAAATGTGCTGAGATATTTGGCAGAGGCCAAAGTATCTATGAGCTCATCTGCCCTGGGTATTGGATGGGCATCAGTCCTAGTGACTGCATTGAGACCCCTGTAGTCTACACAAAACCTCATCTCTCTTTTCCCACCACTGGTGTGAGGTTTCGGTACTAGGACTACTGGACTAGCCCAAGGGCTATCTGAGGACTCAATTACTCCCAATTCCAACATTTTCTGGACTTCAGTCCTGATACAGTCCCTGACATGGTCAGGTTGCCTATAAATCTTGTTTTTAATAGGCAGACTGTCCCCAGTGTCCACTTCATGAGTGCACCAGGTGGTCTGACTGGGTGTCAGTGAAAACATATGTCTAAACTGATTAAGGACTTGCCTGCAATCAGTTTGTTGCTGGGTAGTGAGGCTGCCTGCCAAGGCTGCACCATCAACTGACCCATCGTCAGGGTTCTGTGAGAGCAGGTCAGGGAGTGGGTCACTCTCTTCCTCCTGCCCTTCATCAGTAGACATGAGCAAGCCCATGTCTGCCCAGTCCACATATGGCTTTAGTCTGTTGACATGGAGAACCCTTTGGGGACTCCTGGGTGTTCCCAGGTCCACTAAGTAAGTGACCTCACCCTTCTGCTCAACAATAGTGTGGGGTCCACTCCATTTGTCTTGGAGAGCTGCTGGGGCCACTGGCTCCAACACCCACACCTTCTGTCCTGGCTGGTAAACAGTAAGAACAGCCTTTTGGTCATGCCAGGCCTTCTGAAGTTCCTGGCTAGCCTCAAGGTTTTTGGTTGCCTTTTTCATGTACTCAGCCATCCTGGAGCGGAGACCAAGTACATAGTCCACTATATCTTGCTTTGGGGGCTTGAGAGGTAACTCCCATCCTTCCTTCACCAAGCACAGTGGACCCCTCACAGGGTGGCCAAACAGAAGTTCAAAAGGGCTGTAACCAACCCCCTTCTGAGGCACCTCCCTATATGCGAATAAAAGGCAGGGCAAGAGTATGTCCCATCGACGCCTAAGCTTTTCTGGGAGCCCTTTAATCATGCCCTTCAAGGTTTTGTTGAATCTCTCAACTAAACCATTGCATTGTGGGTGATAGGGTGTGGTGAACTTATAAGTCACTCCACACTCCTTCCACATTGCTTTTAAGTACCCAGACATGAAGTTTGCACCCCTGTCTGATACTACCTCCTTAGGAAAGCCCACTCTTGAGAAAATCCCCAGGAGGGCCCTGGCCACCACAGGTGCTGTAGTGGTCCTAAGGGGTATAGCCTCTGGATACCTGGTGGCATGATCCACTACCACCAGTATAAATCTGTGCCCAGATGCTGTTTGGGGATCCATGGGACCAACAATGTCAATCCCTACCCTCTCAAAGGGCACCCCCACCACAGGTAGTGGTATCAGGGGGCCTTTGTAGTGCCACCTGCTTTGCCACTGGCTTGGCAGGTTACACAGGAGCGACAAAACTCCTTACTGTCTTCAGACATGTGGGGCCAGTGAAAGTGAGGGACAATTCTGTCCCAAGTCTTGTTCTGGCCCAGGTGTCCTGCTAAGGGAATATCATGGGCTAGGGTCAATAGGAAGCCCCTGAACTTCAAAGGTATTACCAACCTCCTGGTAGCACCAGGCTTGGGGTCTCTACTCTCTGAGTACAGGAGTCCATCATCCCAATACACTGTATGGGGACCACTAGCTTTCCCAGCAGCCTCAGCAGCAGCTTGCTGTCTGAGGGGTTCAAGGGAGGGGCAGCTCTGCTGCTCCTGGCTCAGATCTGCCCTAGAAGGTCCCCCTGTCCCCAAGAACTCAACCTGGTCAGGTTCAAGTTCCTCTGGGACAGTTCCTTCTTCAGGGCTGAGATCATCCCCCTCAAGGGACTGATCTTCCTCCTGAGCCAAGGGGAAGGCACTGCCTTAACCCTACTACTCCTCCTCTTGGAAGGCACTTGGTCCATTCTTCCAGAATCCAAGGCCTGTTCAGTGCTAGACATTTTGGCTTGTGACCTGGTCACAGCAAACACATCTGCAGGGATCCCCAGCATTTCTGCATGGGTCCTGAGCTCCACTTCTGCCCAAGCAGAAGTCTCTAAGTCATTGCCAAGCAAGCATTCGACTGGTAGGTTTGCACTTACCACAACCTTCTTAAGGCCAGTTACCCCTCCCCAGGAGAAGTTAACAACTGCCAGAGTATGGTCTGTTCTGACATTGCTAGCATTGGTCACTTGGTACATCTCACCAAGCATAACTTGCCCAGGTAGCACAAGGTCTTGTGTCACCATTGTGACACTTGCCCCTGTGTCCCTAAATGCCAAAGCCTCTCGTCCATTGATTAAAGGCTGTTGTCTGTACTTGCCCAGATTACTGGGACTCATAGAGGAGGGCACATCCATGCCTCCATCACAGACTAACACAGCCTGAGTCAGTTCTCTAACTAGGTCAGAGCCCAACTCAGTTCCCAGGGTGAACCCTACTAAACCCTTTGCTGGAGCACTTCCACCAACTGTACTAGGGGGAACAGGTGCCTTAGGGGCATTGGTGGGTGCTGGACTGGAGTCTTTGGACTTGGTGCAATCACTGGTCCAGTGGGTCTTTTGCTTACAGACCTTGCACCATGGTTTTCTTTGGCCTTTACCCTTGGTAGACTGGGAATCCCCACCAGAAGAAGATTTTTGGGGGCCTGATGAAGACTTTTGATCTTTACCCTTCTCCCCACCCTTGTCAGAGTTCTTAGCATCTTGCTTCTTGGTTTCCCCACCTTGGTTCTGTACCTTCTGCTTCACCCTGGTTCTGACCCATTTGTCTGCCTTCTTTCCCAATTCTTGGGGAGAGGTCAGATCAGAGTCAACCAGGTACTGATGCAACAGCTGATTTTGACAGTTATTAAGAATCTGCTCCCTCATTATCAGATTATACAATCCTGAGAAGTCACACACCTTACTGCCCATCAACCAGCCTTCCAGAGCCTTGGCAGAACAATCCACATAGTCTACCCAGTCTTGAGTCTGTGCTTATTGGGTGTCTCTGAACTTCAACCTGTACTGTTCAGTGGTTAGGCCAAACCCATCAATAAGAGCACTCTTCAAGACCTTGTAATTGTCAGCATCCTCCTCTCTAACAGTGAGGAGCTTGTCTCTACCTTTGTCAGCAAAGGAGAGCCACAAGATTGCTGCCCACTGCTCCTGAGGGACCTTCTGTACTTTACAGGCCCTCTCTAAAGCAGTTATCCATTTGTGGATATCATCCCCACTCTGGTAGGGAGGGACAATCTTGCTCAGGTTCCTATGGTCATAGGACCTTTCCCTATCTCTAGGGACATGGCTGCCACCATGGGACTCTAGTCCCAACTTTCTTCTCTCTCTAAGGAGATCTAGGGATTCTCTATCTAAAGCCAATTGCTTCTTCCTGATCTCTAGTTGAGTTTCCTCATACTGGACCAGTCTCTTTCTTCTCTCATGAGAGGATTCCCTCCTGTGAGAAGAAACAGAGCTCCCTATTGAGGTGCCAGAGTGGTTAGACTCCTGAGAAGGAGACCTAGACTTTCTGTGCACACTCATA
Organism: Calotriton arnoldi; assembly: GCA_963921515.1. NCBI lineage: Eukaryota > Metazoa > Chordata > Amphibia > Caudata > Salamandridae > Calotriton > Calotriton arnoldi. The sequence goes on from CAWUFW010003244.1 coordinate 39,450, forward strand.
ATCCTTCCTGGGGGGACAAAGGTGTGGTTCTCTAGATCCTCATCTTCATCTTCCCCAGAAGGGATTGGGTTCTCCAGGTCAGGGTCATTGTCACCCTCCTGGTCAGTTTCAGAGGGGGGCTGGGGGTAGTGGTACCCCTGGCCCCTTCCTCATCTGCTGGCCCACCCTCTGCTCCTACCCCTTCAGTCTCTGAGGACTTACTAAGATCATAAGCCACCAACAACTCCTGGAGGTGTTGGGTGGTGGGACTTTGGCCTGTCCTTAATTTCCTCACGTTACACAAAGCTCTCAATTTCAAGAATGGGAGTGTATCATACTTGGAGGGTGGAAGCTCAATGGCTTCCTGCAGGGCATCTTTGGATCCTGCTTTTAAGGACATTATTAGTGTGGTGTGGTGTATGCACTACCTACTCTAGTGTGGCCTACTAAACTCTCTTGAGTTGTAGAAAGGGTTGTGCTATCCCTTAACGCACAACTCTAAGTTCAGTAGAACTTACTGTTATTCTAAGCTTAAATTATATGTACCTTAGGTACCTTTAGTGGTTTTCAGTTGATCAATTCAATTGAGATTATCTGGTAAAACAATAGCAAGCTGGAATCCCACACGCTGCACACCAATGTGAGAAGTTGGCCTGGCATATGCTGTCCACTAATTATAGTGGGCACCTTGCACCAGTCCAAATCGACTCTTATGGTAGGTAGGTTAAAGACAACCTTATTGAAAGCTATCCTAGTGGTAGCTGTGGAGAGCAGCCTTCAGGCTAAGTCTTGAAGGAATGTAAAGCAGCTTGTTTTACCAGTCTATAATCTCTTGAGTGACCAAATGAAAGAGCACCACACCAGGTATATATTCAAAATATATGTATTTATTACTAAACACACCCCTCTAGTCTCTTTATGAGGCTAGAGTTCGAAGTACATAGGTTATAAGATCTTAAGTCACAGTAATAGCACAAATACACGTTTGGGCCCTAGGGGCGTACCAAACCATATACCAATAAAGTGGTATGCGAACCACGACTGAACTAGACACTAGGCCTAGAGCCTCTAGAAGTGCTTGGACCACAAGGAACCACCCAAGGTAGTGACACAGGGGACCCACGGGAGACGCGTGCAGTGTAAATACACAACCGCGATACGCCGTTAACTTCTATGGAGAAAGTCGGGATCGGGAAAATAGAGGAAAGGGACACTTAAAAGAGGACTAGGACAAAACCCTTTGAGATCTAGGACTTTGAAGAGTCTCTACCCACGGGAGCACCGGAGTACTCGTGTTACCTCACCCAGGGAAGCCGGGTGCATAGGTGCCTTTCGGGGTCGGGTTTCGTCGTCGTTTCTTATGGCGATCTGCTGCAAAGTGCTGCTGGCGACCAGGAGAAAAGTGTCCGGGTGGATCCAAGAGTGGATCGGAGTTCTGAAGAACCTGAAAGCAGAGGGGACAGAGTCTGGGTCACTAGCCAGTGACCAGGGAGGCGATGGACAGATGCCCACCGATGTCGAGTGCTTCAGGTTCGTTGACGGTCATCTTGACTCTTCAGCCACGAGGTCCGGGAGGCGTTGTCGGTGACCAGGAGCAGGATTCGGGCTGTTGCTCGATGTCTGTCGAGTGCAGAGGTGTCGGCGACCAGATTGGACCCAACAAGCCTTGGCAACGGCAAGTCTCGAGTAAGATGTAGATCGTCGATGATGCAAACCAGCAAGGTCTGGGGAACTCACCCAGCGAGGGTAAGTGAGGGCAGGCCTGGAGCAACCAGACTGCCAAGTAAAGAAAAGATTGGCCTTCGTTAAGGGCTACTAGCCAATGGGCTAGCAACCGCAAAGGAGCCTTGTGACGCCGCACGTGGAGCTGGCTTACAGGACACTCGTGGAGTGGGGGCCAGTGATCTTCAGTGCAGGTGGTGCTGGAGGCTAGGGCTACTCGGAGCCCAAAGCACGACTTCTTGGAAGACCCAGAAGATGGTGCACTTGCAAGTGTGCTCGGTGTCCAGGGGTCACGGTCTCAAGTCACCCACGATAGCCACGGGCCTCAGCTTTGCTGGGGACTCAGGGTAGCCTCGGGGAAGTCTGAGAATCCACCTCTGGTGATGCGATGACTTCGGCGTCCGACGGGAGCTTCAGTGATGCGAACCGGACAGATGCTTCTTTGGTGCCTGCCAAGCAGGGGAGTCACTCCTTGACCCCAAGGGAGATTCTTCAGTCCTCTAATCGTGAGTAGAGCGTCGAAGGTCCAGGATTCAGTTTCAGAGTTTCGTCCAGGTATAATCTAAAGTCCTAAGGACTGGGTTCCTACCTTTATTCTAAAAATAGGGGATGGACTACTCTGTGGCCCCACCTATGGGTGGGTCAGGGCAGAGGGGTGGCTACACCCCTTTCCCTTTGTCCAGTTCACGCCAAAGCAGGGGCTGCAAGCCCCTGATCCGGTTTGAACTGGGGTATGCCAGGGACACCAAATGTGCCCCCAGTGCAGGACTTCAAAGCACCCGAAAGTGCTCCCGCCCAGCCCCAATACACATTGTCCTGTCTGGGGAGGTGGTCACACCTCCCTGGGACAGGAAACCTATTGTCCAGGCCTCCCCTGCCGGAGTTTCGTCCAGCAGCAGGAGGCCAGACTCGTGTCTGTGGCAGCAGCATCCATTTTGTGATGCCAGGGCTCTGGAAAGAAGTTACCGGACTCGTCAGAGTTAACATGCCTTTCCCTCTAGAAGGGTGGAATGCTACCCCCGCCGCCAGGATTGGCGGGGGGTAGTATTCCAAGATGTTTGACACCAAACACGACATGTTTAGGTGCAGCCATTCCATAGTTAGCATTTTACCGCGAGGATATAATGCGTTTAAGAGTATATGGTCAGGCTGCACTACAAACAGCATCAGAGATGGTCTCCGAACACTGCAGAGGGGCCCTGCTCATGCAGGGGCACCCTCTCACATAGGAACCATGCACTCTGCCTTTAGGATTGATAAGGCCTGCCTTAGGAGTGACTTATAGGTTTATATGTGTGTATGCATTTAGTGATATAGGTAACCTATACCACAGTAAGGGGTGCATGCACCACCTTACCCAGGCTGCAGTAGCAGACCTGTGGTGTCAGTTTGGATGGCCTTCCAGGGGTGGCATAATACATGCTGCAGCCCCTGGCAGGCCTCTGAGGTACCTATGCCCTTGGTACATAGTATACCATATACTAGGGACTTACAAGGGCACTCCAGATCCCAATCAGTGATGTGCCTAAGGCACATGGAGACCCTTTTAAGAGGAAACAGCTAGGCTGGGGTTCTGAATAGCAGGGCCCCAGCCAGACTAATGTCGAAAACCAGTGAAGCATCAGCAAAAAGTGGGGGTACCCATGTGAAGCAGATCCTACTCTCCTACATAGGGCACACACCCTTCAAGACGGCGTGGGCGAACTACCTTGATCTCCCCCCAGGTGGGCACAAGTCAGGAGAATCGCCCAAGGTGGCTGCCCGCAATCATGCGCTGTCTCTGCCTGCCAAATGCGGGGAAGGATGAGGATTCCGCACTGGCCTCCTCTGACCGGGACACCAAGTGAAGAGGATCACTCACCAGGCAACCTTGCGCCGCAGTGGCTCCTATCTGTGCTGCTGCGGTGGGACACGGAGCAAGGCCTCCGTCGACTTTGCTCTCCTCCGCTCGGCCTTGTGGTGGGCCCCTCCCACAGTGACGTTGGAGTTGCTAGGCAACGCAGAGGACTTCCCGGCCCAGGAATCCTTGCTCTTTCTGTGCCTTTGGGCAGCCCGGGGCCAAGTAGCAGAGCCACAGCTGCACCGAAACCCCTCAAAATGCCGGGACAAGAGCGGGAGAGGGAGAGCGCTCACCTGGCTTTAGCTCTCCCCTCTCCTGGCTCAACCACCACGCTGGGGGAAATGCAGCCCACGCGCTGCTCGGTCACATGAAGTGCCCTGCCATTGCTTCCAGGCAGGGTGAGCCCACTCCTGGGACTCGGGCGGCGCAACCGCTCAAAGCGCTCCTCGACAACCAGGCAAACAAAGTACTCCACCTGAACTCTACCATGAAACGAATGCAGGGAATGTGAAGCGCTTCCCAGCGCTACGGTTCCTCTAGCACAGGGGCAGAGAACAGGCCAGCACACAGGACCCCTTAGCAGAGGGCAGTCCCTCCAGCCACCCAGCAGGCAGTAGTTTAGTCCCAAACGGCAGTTTCTCCTGGCACACAGCAGTCCATGCAGTGTCTTCTCATCGTTCATGTGGTCACAGCCCCTGTACTTACAGTGCAATGTCTTTGTTCCGGGGGCACTTCAAACACTATTGAAGTGCACAACATCCCCATCCACATTTTCAGCCCAGACACACTACAGGGGGCGGAGCCATCATTGTGGAAGGCAGGCACAGCCCTATTCAGGTGTAGGTGAAACTCCTCCCACCACTCCAAATGCAGACCAGGCCTATTCAGGTGTAAGGGAAAATTCCTGCTACTCTAAATTCAGCCAAGGTCTATTCAGCCTAGCTATGAGTCACCCAGGAAAGGCAGGACACACCTCAACCCCCGAGGGACTGACTGGAGTGAATGCACACCCCCTCTTCCCTGTCAGTCAGAACCAGACGGTCAATACAGATCCAGGCAGGGCACAAAGACAAATCGGCACACAGAAATGTCCACTTCTAAAAGTGGCATTTCTAAAATAGTAATAATAAATCTGCTTTCACCAATAAGCAGGATTTATCACTTCTATTCCAAACATGGTCACGCTCCCCCTCTCACGTCAGGAATTTCCACTGAAGCACATGTCCGGGAATCCCCAATGCAACCCTATGAGAAGGCAGCCTCACAGCAGTGAGAAACCAAATAGGCTGTTTGTCACTACCAGGACATGCCACACAGTTAAGGCACATGTCCTACCTTTTACCTACACAGCACCCTGCCTACAGGCGCAGCTAGGGCCTACCTTAGGGGTGACGTACATGTAGTAAAAGGGGAGTTGCAGACGTGGCAACCACTTTATATGCCACGTCACGGCAGCAGTAAACTGCGCGAGCAGGCCCTTCAGTGGCAGAGGCCTGAGGCAGGTTTGAAAGGCCACTTCGGTGGGTGGCGCAAGCAGCGCTGCAAGCCCACCAGTAGCAGTTAATTCACATGCCCTGGGTATATGGGATACCACTGTACGAGGGACTTACAGGTAAATCAAATATGCCAAACAGGTGTAGACCAATCTTACCAAGTTTACAAGAGAGAGCACATGCACTTTAGCACTGATCAGCAATGATAAAGTGCCCAGAGTCATAAAACCACCAACAACAGGTCAAAAAAAATACAGGAGGAAGGCAAAAAGTTCTGGGATGACCCTGCAATAAGGTCCAAGTCCAACAAACGTTTAACATCCCGAAATAATTCTGCAGCTGACAACACTCCAAAACCCAACCTTTTGTATCTGAACAAACCAACATGAGTCAAAAAAGTTGTGATGTACCTGCAATTCACTTCTAGCTCGAGTTGATGATATCCCTTGTTCAGGTCAAGACGGGAGAAGACTTTGGCACCATTCAGGGTATGATCATGTCTGCTATGTGTGGACCAGGATGTCTTTCTCTCCCAATTACTTTGCTGGTCTGGCACATGTCAACACAGATGCACGCTGCACCCTCACTGTCCTTTTTTGGCACTACCAATATGGGCGACACCCTTGGCGTAGGACCAGTGGAGCGCTCACTGATGTCATGATTCAAAAGTCTTTCTATTTCTTTCTCAACAGCTTCCCGCAAGTGGAGAGCGACTCTGCAGTGCTGTTAGGTAACAGGACGAACGTCCTCATTGATGTGAAATCGTACTTTCATTGTCTTGAGCCTGCCCTGGCTGTGAAATAACGACGGGAACTGACTCACAACTTCAGACTTAGTGTGAATGTTGTTGTAATTGATAGATATCCGTCCAATGTCAGCAGCAATGGCAAAACCGAGTAGGCAAGCACTGGACGAAGCTCCTTAAAGAACATGAATGGGTGCTTTATGTTTCAAAGTCACTGTAAATGACCCTTGACTCTGCAATGGTTTAGAAGCAGCCCACGCATATACTTTCGTGTTTGACGGATTGAGGCATGGCACATGAGAAAGGCTGTTGAACCTTTTGACTGGCATGATGTTAATCGATGCAGCACTGTCTATAATAAAGGTTATGGGGTAACAGCTGACTTTCATTGCAATCTTGGGGCAATGTCCTTAGGAGCTTTGTTTTGTTTGGGGGTTTGCCTTTCTCATTGGTTCTTCCTTGCAAGCAGCCAGACCTACATGTTACTGTCGCTCTTTGATTGATGCATTCAGCGCATATCCATCTCCTTCACTGATGCTCGATAATGACTTCAACGAGTCTCTATATGGTGAACTTGATGATGATCAACTTTGTCGGGTTTTTACTTGTCGTAACTAATGACATCTTTGTCTTTTGTGGGCATGGCAAGAATGTTTCTGGAACTTTCTGGCATCCATTTTCTCTTTTCGCTGTGACGTAATTAGTTTCTCTTACGCTTTGCTAACCGTTATGAAGTGGTTCTCCTTACCGCAGCCTACGCATGTTTGTCCTAAGGCTGAACATTTGTCTTCGTGTGGAAAGGAAAACCAAAATCGGAAACACAGCTTTTTCTGCCTTGTAGACGGCGGCTTACATGCATCTACTCGAGGTTCGTTCTTACTTTTCATGACCAACGTTGATTCACTTTTCCCTGTTCCATCTTGGATGTCAGCGGCCTGTCAATCCACTTTTTCTTCGGCCCTAGTGGCCATTTGTACTTTTTCTGAGCTGAGTGTCTCTCTCAACATGCATCTTCTGAAGGAGTCCGAAAGATAGCTATCAATAACTAGGAGACATATGGATCCTTCATCATTAAATTCAGAGCCAACAGATCCCACGCCGCTGCTGGAGCAAAGTCACCGAAGACCAACTTCGGGCAACCCTCGCTCTCAGCCCTCCCTCCGACCCATCCAACACCGACGACGCTGCCTGCAACCTCAGACGATGGATGGACGACTGTGCCAACACCCTCGCCCCGCTGAAAAACTCACCTACAGTGACACCACCAAAAGAGCCAGCTGGTTCACCTCGGAACTCTTAGCTTCCAAGCGTACCTGCCGGAAACTAGAGAAGAAATGGCACAGTGATAAGACACCGGACAGCCACGCAGACCACAAAGACGCCATCCGTAACCACCACCACCTCATCAAGTCCGCCAAGAGAATCTCCTTCAAAGACCGCCTCGACAACAACGCACACAACAGCAAGGAGCTTTTCAACATCGTGAAGGAACTCTCCAACCCCAGCTCCAACACCAACGACATCCCGCCGTCGCAACCCCTGTGCGATTCCCTCGCCACCTTCTTCCACCGCAAGATCGCCGACATCCACGACAGCTTCAACACCCAGACAGCCCCAACTAAGATCGATGCACCAGACCCACCGCACACCATCGACCACGACCCCCTGCCAGCCTGGGCCAGCGTGAACATCGAGGACACCATCAAGACCATGAGCACAATACACTCCGGCTCCCCGTCAGACCCTTTCCCGCACCACATCTTCAACAAAGCCAGCAGCTCCATCGCACCCCACCTGTGCAACGTCATCAATCTCTCCTTCGAGACCGCGACCTTCCCAGAGAGCTGGAAACACGCAGAGATCAACGCCCTACTCAAAAAACCCAAGGCGGACCCGAGAGACCTCAAGAACTTCCGGCCCATCTCCCTGCTTCCGTTCCCAGCCAAGGTCATCGAGAAGATCGTCAACAAACAGCTAACCCGATACCTCGAAGAAAACAGCATCCTGGACCCATCCCAATCGGGGTTCCGCAGCAACCACAGCACTGAGACTGCCCTCATCGCCGCCACCGACGACATCAGGATCCTGCTGGACAACGGTGAGACCGCAGCCCTCATCCTGCTGGACCTCTCCGCCGCCTTCGACACTGTCTGCCACCGCACTCTACGCGCACGCCTCCACGACGCAGGGATCCGAGACAAGGCCCTGGAATGGGCCACCTCCTTCCTCGCCGGCAGAACCCAGAGAGTTCGCCTCCCACCATTCCGATCCGAAGCCTCCGAGATCATCTGCGGCGTACCCCAGGGATCGTCCCTCAGTCCAACACTGTTCAACATCTACATGGCCCCGCTTGCACGCATCGCCAGACAGCACGACCTCAACATAATCTCCTATGCCGACAACACTCAACTGATCCTCTCCCTCACCAAGGACCCCCTCGCCGCCAAATCCAACCTCCATGAAGGAATGAAGGCCGTCGCCGATTGGATGAAGATCAGCCGACTAAAACTGAACACGGAGAAGACAGAGGTCCTCATCCTCGGCTCCAACCCCTCAGCCTGGGACGACTCCTTGTGGCCAACGACGCTGGGAGCAGCCCCGACACCCACCGACCACGCACGCAACCTGGGAGTCATCCTCGACTCAACGCTCTCCATGGCCAAGCAAGTCAACGCAGTCTCATCCTCCTGCTTCAACACCCTCTGCGTGCTTCGCAAGATCTACAGGTGGATCCCGACAGACACAAGAAGAACAGTCACCCAGGCCCTCGTCAGTAGCAGACTTGACTATGGGAACGCCCTCTACGCGGGAGCCCCGGCCAAGCTCATCAAGCGACTGCAACGCATACAAAACGCCTCCGCACGCCTGATCCTCGATGTACCACGCCACAGCCACATCACCCCCCACCTGAGGAACCTGCACTGGCTCCCCGTCGACAGGAGAATCTCCTTCAAACTCCTCATCCACGCACACAAGGCACTCCACAAGACTGGCCCAGCCTACCTCAACAGACGACTCCTCTTCTACGTCCCCAACCGCCAACTCCGCTCCGCCGACCTCTCCCTCGCCACCGTCCCTCGCATTCGAAGAACTACCACCGGCGGCAGATCCTTCTCCCACCTCGCCGCCAAGACCTGGAACACCCTTCCACTAAGCCTACGACAGACCCAAGACCTGCTGACCTTCAGGAGGCTACTCAAGACCTGGTTGTTCGACCAGTAGCAGCACCCCCCTTTTTTCCCTAGCGCCTTGAGACCCTCGCGGGTAAGTAGTGCGCTTTACAAATTCTGTGATTGATTGATTGATTGATTGATTCAATTTGCAGTGTTTAATGATGAGCACATCAAGTCTTTCAACAAACTCATCCATTGTTTCACCAGCTTTCTGTTGTACTTGATTGAAAATGTACATTTCGTAGTTGACGTTCGGCATTGGATTGAACTTGGCTTCCAAATCTTCCCTGATCTGACGGTATGATGTTTCATCAGCTTGTGATATTTTCTTTAGCACTTCTTTTAGTCCATCACTGGCAAAGCTCTTTAAGTACTTAATGATTTTCTTATCATCTACTTCTTCTAGGGCATCTATAAAATCATCAAACGTTTAGATCCAAGCAGTCCAATATTCTGCTTATTGGCGGTGTTGAATGGCGGTGGTGGTTTCAGAATCACAGCAGCATCGTACCTAGTGCTTTTTTCTACTGCTGTGCTTGCACTTGGGCCGTCACGTCCGATCGGAGGTCGTAAGGCGCCACCTTCTTTTTTGATGGTAAGTGACGGTTTCCTTAGGTACGAATGGTTGTGCATTTCAAAACTTGCAATTTCCTAACATTTCCTAAAATTGCAAATTAGGAAATGCAAAACCAAGGGTGCCTATGGGCCGAGGGCCCCCTTGATGCACCAAAAACAGTGGTGCACATGTAAAGTGCACAAATGCTCTAGGGGCATTTGCGAACTACATGGCACTTTAAAAAATGCATTTTGGGTGCTTTTTAAAAATTGTACATGGTTAGCATCGACTTGGAGTCGATGATAATAGCATTTTCTAAATGCCCATTTCGCATTTAAGAAATACTTTGTACATATGCTTAGAAAATCGCAAATAGGAAATCCCTATTTGCGATTTCCTATTTAGGGAATCACAAAATACGATTTCTACTGGGTAGAAATCACATTTGGCAATTCCCTATCTGCCTTTGTACATATGGAAAGGCAATTTAACATTTCTTAACGGACCAAAATTGCGATTCGATCCATTAAGAAATACTAAATCCTTTCGTACATATGGCCCTAAGTTTTCACATTCTAGCAGCTACTTCACCACCTCATGCTGGGTCACTTTTTTCATTTGATGATGTAAGGACAGGACATATTAGGCGTAATGTGAACAAGTTAAGTGTTATGTAGTCATGCGCCTCTTTCAATTTCCACAATAGAATACAGCACAATCTGATATCAGTCGTACATTCGCAGATGCTGAGCACCCATGTTGACTTTGCTATGATGATCTTACATGAGAAGGTTTAAGTGCTGCATCCAATGTGTGGAAAATCTCTGCCACTGGACCTGAGATGAAGAGTGACTCTTCTAAAGTAATGCTTTGACCTTAAATTATTGAGAGAATGGGTAGGGAAGTAGATTATTCCTACAACACAGCTTCTTAAATAGGAATGAGCAGAGACAAATTAATTAATGCATTTTTTAATAACTCTTGATTGGTTTTCTGCAACTGGCCTCCCACAAAGCATCCCATGGAAAAGATGAAGCAGTCCATTCAAGAGCATAACACAGTTCAGCTATTAAGAAATAAAATAATCAATGGACAGGACAGTGGATTCCAACGAAACAATTTGTAAACTGAACCAATAAAAATAGAAGAGTGCAGTAACCAATACACACAATAAACAAACTGTCCTAATAAAAACAACTATCAAGTGTCTACAAATGTGAGACGGTGTCCTAATAAAAACAACTATCAAGGGGCAGATCTACAAGAAAGTGCCGCAGCGTGGCGCTGCAAGCCCTTTGGCTGCGCCACGCTGCGGCACTTTCAGAGCACAGGAATGCGACATATTTACAAGAATATGTCGCATTCCTGTGCTTCTCCCTGCGCTGGCGCACAAACAGCTGCCAAGCGCCGGCGCAGGCACCCTTGCACCATGGTGCAAGGATGCCTGCGCCATGGGGAGATTGTTTTTGTGCAGGAAGGGGCACCTTTCTGCACAAAAACAATCAGTACAGGCTTTTTCTCTTTCAATGCGTGCTGCAGAATGCAGCACGCATTGAAAGAGGAAAAACGAGGAGAAATGAAAACATTTCTCCTCGGTGCGTCTCGCTACGCCACCTCTAGGGTGGCGTAGCATTCACACGCATCTCCAGAGTTACGATTACTCGTAAATCTGGAGATGTGTCTTGTTCCATGGGTGTTGCGTGGGAACACCCACAGCAACACCCATGGAACGCCCCTTCAACGCAAAGTGCTGCGTGTGAAGGGACGGTATTTACAAGGAGAGGAAAAGTCACGCATGGTGGCTTTTCCTCTCCTTGTAAATATCGAGAGCCCCTGCGCCACCAGTACGTCACGAAAAGTGACGTACTGGTGGCGCAGAGAGCTTGTAAATCTGCCCCCAAGTGTCTACAAATGTGAGACTGCATCGTTCTTTACCTTTTAGCAGGAAACCAGGTAAGAAAAAAAGGGTGGCTCGTAAAAATATAGAGTGCAACAAACATGTTTTGCAAAATCATAAAATCCAAACCATACAATACCAAAACTTAAAACTTACATTAATTTAACTTGGCCCTAATACCACTATCCAAGAATTTACTTGTGCACGAATATGCTGTGGCTGGAATTTGACTTGAAAATGTACCAAGGGGCGTGGCCAAGCATGATGGATGACAGGAGGTAAACTCACGGCGCTCTGACAGCTCCTATGTAATCCTCCATAATCATGGACAGCAGCTGGTGGTAATCTGGTCTCCACTGTGCCTAGAGAGCCCCCTCACATACTGCAATTTTTTAGACGAGTGGCCTGGCCTGGTAGGGTAACCAACCGTCCGTAAATTTCACGGACCATCCATAATTTGGACCTCACGTCCGTTGTCCATGGGGATCCCTTTACGGACGCCTTTTGTCCGTAATTTTTGGCCTTGCAGAGAGCAGAGCTGTTCCCCTGCGAGAGGTCTCAGCTCCCTGATGGGGCCGCCTCGCACTCATCCTCGGAGCACAAGAGCAGCCTCACCCCGCCCATTGTCATTCTGTCTGCTGGCTGATTGCCACATACAGAATGACAATGGGCCAGTTTGAGCTGTTACAGCATGTGATAGCCTCCTCCTGCCCCGGTCTAGGGCAGGGCATTCTGTTAGGGTTAGATGGAAGAAATGTACAAAACAAATGTACAAAAACGCCCATGCTGCTATGTGCCAGTTCATGAAAGAAGCTGGCGAAAGAAGTTAAAAAGAAGAGGTTATAGGTCTTACACAGTCTCATCATTTCAGAGCTGAAGCATTTTTAATATTATATACAACGAAGCCATAGTTACTGATTTTTTATTTATTTTATGCAACTAATATCCATTGACAAAGCCAATAGTCATGGCTTGTTGTAGGTCTAATGTTACTGGATGCAATGATAGAAACAGCAAAATACCAGTCGGGCGGCACATTATGCTCAGCACATATTTTTAGCTTAGGTGTTTTAAAGCCACTCCCTTAATTACATCAGACACACCCCTTGGAGAGACCCCCAGTTTTTTCATCCCACTTAAAGCCCTGGAAACAACACCATGTCACAGTCACCTCACGCCCTGGCACTGTGCATCATGCATGACTCATGACTTCCAAGTTTTCAGATTGCCTATGTGCAGGGGCATAGTGAACCCTTCCCCACCCCACCCCTTGCTTTAAGAACTACACAGTGAGGCTGAAGTTCTTTATGGGCCTCTTCTGTCTGCAACCCAGTAGACAAAGGCTCCGCTCATAATTAATGTGAAAAGGTGGGTGAGTGAATAAGTGAAGGAATGGGTAAATGGCTGGATGGATTAGTGAAAGGATGAATGGATGAGTGAAAGGGTGAATGGATAGATAATGAGAGAAAGGATGGATGCATGAGTGGAAGGATGGATGAGGGTAAATAGATGGATGTAAGGGTGGAAGGGTAGATGGATGGGTATAAGGGTGGATGGATAAGTAAAAGGATGGATGGATGACTGAAAGGGTGGATGATGGGCGAATGAATGAATGGGTGGATGGATGAGAGAAATGATGGATGTATTGATGAATTGATAAGTGAAAGAGTGAATGAATGGATGGATGGATGAGTGAAAGGGTGGATGTAAGGATGGACGAGTGAGTGAAAGGGAGGGTAGATGGACAAAAGGATGGATAGATGAGTAAAGGGTGGATGGATGAGAGAAAGGATGGATGGATGAGTGATAGGGTCAATGGATAGATTCATGAGTGGATGAGTAAATGGATGAGTGGATGGATGGGTGAAGGGTGGATGGAAGGATGGGTGGCTAAGTGAAAGGGGAATGGAGAGAGAAAGGGGGCATACATTGATGGATGGATGAGTGAAAGCATGGATAAGTGATTGACAGAATGGATGGGCGAATGGGTGCATGGATGAGTGAAAAGAAGAATGTAAAGATGGATGAGTGAAAGAATGCAAACATGAGTGAAAGGGAGGGTGGAGTGCTGGAAGAAAGGACGGATGGATGAGTGAAAGGTTGAATGGGTGGACGTATGAGTGAATGATGAGTAAGTGAAAGGATGGCTGGATGGGTGAAAGGGTAAATGGTTGGATGGATGAGTGAATGGATGGATGGGTGGAAGAGTGGATGGATGAGTGAGTGAAAGGGAGGGTAGATGGACAAAAGGATGGATAGATGAGTGAAATGGTGGATGGATGAGAGAATGGATGGATGAGTGATAGGGTCAATGGATGGATGCATGAATGTATGAGTGGGTGGATGGGTGAAGGGTGGATGGAAAGATGGGTGGCTAAGTGAAAGGGGAATGGAGAGAGAAAGGGAGGATGAATGGATGGATGGATGAGTGAAAGCATGGATGAATGGTTGGCAGAATGGATGGGCGAATGGGTGCATGGATGAGTGAAAAGAAGAATGTAAAGATGGATGAGTGAAAGAATACATAAATGAGTAAAAGGGAGGGTGGAGAGCTGGAAGAAAGGATTGATGGATGTATGAGTGAAAAGTTGAATGGGTGGACGGATGAGTGACTGGGTGGATAAATGAGTAGGTGAAAGGATGACTAGATGGGTGAAAGGGTAAATGGTTGGATGGATGAGTGAATGGATGGGTGGAAGAGTGGATGGATTGGGTGAAAGGGTGGATGGATGATTGGATGATGGATGGATGAGTGAAAGGGGGATGGAGGGATGGATGAGTAAAATGATGGATGGAAGGATAGATGATGGATAGGTTTGCAAATGGTTGAAAAGGTTTGGATATAATGGCACACAGATGGAAAGACAGAATGAATGGTAAAAGACTGAATGATGAATGAAAGAATTAATAGATGACAGAATGCACATTTGAAATGGTAGATATCAGGGGATTGATGGAAGGATTAATGGCTAGATCCTTGGACAAGAGAGCTCTTCTGGGGAGGGCTGTGATGACTTACTTTGCTTTCTTGGTGCCATAAGAGGAGAGGTGTGGTGCAGCGGCCAGGGCAGCTGACTTCGGAGCACAGGGCTCACGGTTCGATCCCCGGCTCCGGCGGCAGCTCAGCTCAGCACCATGTGACTCTGGGCAATAGCTCACTTAATTTCCATGACGGCCCCCAGCCCCTTGAGACCCGTAAGGGTGAGTAGTTCACGCTTTACAAATACGGATTTATATTTACATTTACATTTTTTTTTTTACATTTATATTTAGTTCAAAGTGGGAGGTATTTACATTTTCTGGCTACTCCCTTGCCTATGTGTTACTAATCTGTATTTGATGTGTGTTTATGTGTGGGATCTATACATCATGCATATGACATTTTGAGTGACACTCAACTGCTACTTGAATGTTACACTAGTAACTGTAACTGTTTGCATGTTTTGTTTTAGGTGTAAGGTTTTAGGGAGAGCCTTATCGTGCCATGAGCTGTGCTTGAGATGTATATTGTGTTTGTAGCAATAGGCAAGGCATCAACCATAAACTATGTAATAGTGTATAGACAGTGCCTTCTTTAAGAAAGCAGGGAAAAGCACATTTGTGACTTCTGTCAGCTAGTGCAACTCTCTGCGAAGCCCCCATAAGCAAAGTCAGATTCCATATTTTAAGTTCCACTTGCTGAAACACCCACAATGTGTTCCCTATAGTGGGTTCATCATAGCAATCCTCCCTTTAGTTCACCTATGCGTGCCGCTTTACATCTCACAATGATACTCAGATATGAGATGCTAGTAACAAAGTCTATCCGAGCAGATCTTCCTGACCACTTCTCTCACTAAACCTGCCTGCTCAGGACCATGAGTTGTAAACAAAATTTCAGACTGGACAACCCAGTGCAGTAACTATATAAATAGATTATTATCATATGAAATACCACAAAAAGACCTGCACAGTTGCTCAAAACTGTGCGCATACCGAAATAATTGAAGTGCACGATTGTCTCATCCTAATATAAACTTATTTGGACTTGTACTTAAGAGGTTGTCTATTTAGCTACTTTATACTGTTGTGCAACTTCCTCTGATGTGTCTCTAAAACTTACCTTTTGTCCCGAAGTTTTGTCCTGAATTTTGACCTTCTGTCCTGAATTTTTGTCCTGAATTTTGACCCTTTGTCCTGAATTTTTGCACTTACGGTCCTGAATTTGCACTCATGCCAGTTGGTCACCGTAGGGCCTGGTGGGAACCCCGAGCCATGAGGCACGGCCTACAATGGCATGGGGGGATGAGGAGGAGTTTGCAGCTGCGTTGCCGGAGCGGCAGTCGGGTGAGCAAGCGCTGGGCAGAGGAGTGCATATGAGCACAAGGACAACCTCATAGGCCCATGTGGACGAGGGTAAGCACGTATTAGTGAAGACAGTTATCCTGCGTTAGTATTTTCTCAATGGGGACCTCGTTAGTATCTATGAAGGATCCCCATAATTATTTGAATATTGATCATATACCAAATCTAATTTGCATAATAAAGCATATGATATAAAAGGAGATTTCTATCTTATATGTATTGAATCCAATCATATATCACAAAAAGCAACATTAGTGATCATACTTCAGACAACACAGTGCTCAGAAGTGATTCTATTTACAGCATATTTGAACAAAGACACTGTACAGTTCAGAAGCCTTGCCTTCAATACTCAAAAAAGTTTGAAACAAGGTTGCATGAATTGGTATGGCATCCCTTTAGAATAAATCACAAGAGTTAACCAGAAAGTGGCGTTTGTTGATGTTTCAACTCCGTGTGGTTGTAAGCATCTCCTCAGGACATAGGGGCTGATTATGATGGCGGGCGGACTTGGTCTGCCCGCCACCGTAGCGGTGATTGGGACCGCCCGCCAGACATGCGGCTGTCCCACCACTGCAATTAGGATGCGCCCGCCATACAGGCGGGCACATCCTGGGCCTTTAACATTTCGGGCAGTGCAGGTGGGCTGGAGGCTAGGGCTACTCGGAGCCCAAAGCACGACTTCTTGGGAGACCCAGAAGATGATGCACTTGCAAATGTGCTCGGTGTCCAGGGGTCACGGTCTCAAGTCACCCACGATAGCCACGGGCCTCAGCTTTGCTGGGGACTCAGGGTAGCCTCAGGGAAGTCTGAGAATCCACCTCTGGTGATGCGATGACTTCGGCGTCCGACGGGAGCTTCAGAAATGCGAACCGGACAGATGCTTCTTTGGTGCCTGCCAAGCAGGGGAGTCACTCCTTGACCCCAAGGGAGATTCTTCAGTCCTCTAATCTTGTCGTAGAGCGTCGAAGGTCCAGGATTCAGTTTCAGAGTTTCGTCCAGGTATAATCTAAAGTCCTAAGGACTGGGTTCCTACCTTTATTCTAAAAATAGGGGTTGGACTACTCTGTGACCCCACCTATGGGTGGGTCAGGGCAGAGGGGTGGCTACACCCCTTTCCCTTTGTCCAGTTCACGCCAAAGCAGGGGCTGCAAGCCCTTGATCCGGTTTGAACTGGGGTATGCACAGGGACACCAAATGTGCCCCCAGTGCAGGACTTCAAAGCACCCGAAAGTGCTCCCGCCCAGCCCCAATACACATTATCCTGTCTGGGGAGGTGGTCACACCTCCCTGGGACAGGAAACCTATTGTCCAGGCCTCCCCTGCCGGAGTTTCGTCCAGCAGCAGGAGGCCAGACTCGTGTCTGTGGCAGCAGCATCCATTTTGTGATGCCAGGGCTCTGGAAAGAAGTTACCGGACTAGTCAGAGTTAACATGTCTTTCCCTCTAGAAGGGTGGAATGCTACCCCCGCCGCCAGGATTGGCAGGGGGTAGTATTCCAAGATGTTTGACACCAAACACGACATGTTTAGGTGCAGCCATTCCAAAGTTAGCATTTTACCGCGAGGATATAATGCGCTTAAGAGTATATGGTCAGGCTGCAATTCAAACAGCATCAGAGATGGTCTCCGAATGCTGCAGTGGGGCCCTGCTCATGCAGGGGCACCCTCTCACATAGGAACCATGCACTCTGCCTTTAGGATTGATAAGGCCTGCCTTAGGAGTGACTTATAGGTTTATATGTGTGTATGTATTTCGTGATATAGGTAACCTATATCACAGTAAGGGGTGCTTGCACCACCTTACCCAGGCTGCAGTAGCAGACCTGTGGTGTCAGTTTGGATGGCCTTCCAGGGGTGGCATAATACATGCTGCAGCCCCTGGCAGGCCTCTGAGGTACCTATGCCCTTGGTACATAGTATACCATATACTAGGGACTTATAAGGGCACTCCAGATCCCAATCAGTGATGTGCCTAAGGCACATGGAAACCATTTTAGAGAGGAAGCAGCTAGGCTGGGGTTCTGATTAGCAGGGCCCCAGCCAGACTAATGTCGAAAAACAGTGAAGCATCAGCAAAAAGTGGGGGTACCCATGTGAAGCAGATCCTACTCTCCTACACAACCCCCCCCAAACGTAGGGACATTAAACTAACCTTGCCCAGTTAAGTCTTCATGTTCTAAGTGGAAATACCTAGAGAGTCCATCTGCATTCGCATGGTTACTCCCAGGCCTATGTTCCACTGTAAAGTCCATCCCCTGTAGGGAAATGGACCACCTAAGCAGTTTGGGGTTTTCACCCTTCATTTGTTTTAGCCATAAGAGGGGCTTATGGTCTGTCTGAACCAGGAAGTGTGTACCAAACAAGTATGGCCTCAACTTCTTCAGAGCCCAGACCACAGCAAAGGCCTCCTCTCTATGGCTGACCAACGTTTCTCTCTAGGGGTCAGCCTTCTGCTAATAAAAGCTACTGGCTGATCCTGACCTTCTTCATTCAATTGTGACAGTACAGCCCCTACCCCCAATTCAGATGCATCAGTTTGAACAATGAACTTCTTGGAGTAATCAGGACTCTGCAGAATTGGAGCAGTGCACATGGCCTGCTTGAGGTCATCAAATGCCTTTTGACAGC
The DNA here is from genome assembly GCA_963921515.1 of Calotriton arnoldi. NCBI lineage: Eukaryota > Metazoa > Chordata > Amphibia > Caudata > Salamandridae > Calotriton > Calotriton arnoldi. Next base: position 57,828 of record CAWUFW010003244.1, read on the forward strand.
TAACTGTCCACTGAACCTTTTTGGGCATTTTCTTAGAAGTTAAGTCATTCAAGGGTGTCACTATTGATCCATACCCCTTGACAAATCTCCTATAGTACCCAGTCAGGCCTAAGAAGGCTCTCACCTGAGTCTGGGTAGTGGGAGCAGTCCAGTCCATGATGGTCTGGATCTTGCTCTGCAAAGGTTGAACCTGGCCTCCACCCACAAGGTGGCCCAGGTACACAACCTGACTCTGCCCTATCTGGCACTTAGTGGCCTTGATAGTCAGGCCTGCCTTTTGCAGGGCCTGTAAAACATTCCTGAGGTGGACCAGGTGATCCTCCCAGGTGGAGCTAAAGACAGCAATATCATCTAGATAAGCTGCACTATAGGCTTCCAGTCCTGTGAGAACTGTATTCACCAACCTCTGGAAAGTGGCAGGTGCATTCTTCAGACCAAAGGGCATTACCACAAATTGATAATGCCCACTAGGGGTTGAGAATGCTGTCTTGGGCTTTGCAGTATCAGCTAGTCTGATCTGCCAGTAGCCAGCTGTTAGGTCAAATGTGCTGAGATATTTGGCAGAGGCCAAAGTATCTATGAGCTCATCTGCCCTGGGTATTGGATGGGCATCAGTCCTAGTGACTGCATTGAGACCCCTGTAGTCTACACAAAACCTCATCTCTCTTTTTCCACCACTGGTGTGAGGTTTCGGTACTAGGACTACTGGACTAGCCCAAGGGCTATCTGAGGGTTCAATTACTCCCAATTCCAACATTTTCTGGACTTCAGTCCTGATACAGTCCCTGACATGGTCAGGTTGCCTATAAATCTTGTTTTTAATAGGCAGACTGTCCCCAGTGTCCACTTCATGAGTGCACCAGGTGGTCTGACTGGGTGTCAGTGAAAACATATGTCTAAACTGATTGAGGACTTGCCTGCAATCAGTTTGTTGCTGGGTAGTGAGGCTGCCTGCCAAGGCTACACCATCAACTGACCCATCGTCAGGGTTCTGTGAGAGCAGGTCAGGGAGTGGGTCACTCTCTTCCTCCTGCCCTTCATCAGTAGCCATGAGCAAGCCCATGTCTGCCCTGTCCACATATGGTTTTAACCTGTTGACATGGAGAACCCTGTGGGGACTCCTGGGTGTTCCTAGGTCCACTAAATAAGTGACCTCACCCTTCTGCTCAACAATGGTGTGGGGTCCACTCCATTTATCTTGGAGAGCTGCTGGGGCCACTGGCTCCAACACTCCACACCTTCTGTCCTGGCTGGTAAACAGTCAGAACAGCTCTTTGGTCATGCCAGGCCTTCTGAAGTTCCTGGCTAGCCTCAAGGTTTTTGGTTGCCTTTTTCATGTACTCAGCCATCCTGGAGCGGAGACCAAGTACATAGTCCACTATATCTTGCTTTGGGGGCTTGAGAGGTAACTCCCATCCTTCCTTCACCAAGCACAGTGGACCCCTCACAGGGTGGCCAAACAGAAGTTCAAAAGGGCTGTAACCAACCCCTTCTGAGGCACCTCCCTATATGCGAATAAAAGGCAGGGCAAGAGTATGTCCCATCTACGCCTAAGCTTTTCTGGGAGCCCTTTAATCATGCCCTTCAAGGTTTTGTTGAATCTCTCAACTAAACCATTGCATTGTGGGTGATAGGGTGTGGTGAACTTATAAGTCACTCCACACTCCTTCCACATTGCTTTTAAGTACCCAGACATGAAGTTAGCACCCCTGTCTGATACTACCTCCTTAGGAAAGCCCACTCTTGAGAAGATTCCCAGGAGGGCCCTTGCCACCACAGGTGCTGTAGTGGTCCTGAGGGGAATAGCTTCTGGGTACCTGGTGGCATGATCCACTACCACCAGGATAAACCTGTGCCCAGAGGCTGTTTGGGGATCCATGGGACCAACAATGTCAATCCCTACCCTCTCAAAGGGCACCCCCACCACAGGTAGTGGTATCAGGGGGCCTTTGTAGTGCCACCTGCTTTGCCACTGGCTTGGCAGGTTACACAGGAGCGACAAAACTCCTTACTGTCTTCAGACATGTGGGGCCAGTGAAAGTGAGGGACAATTCTGTCCCAAGTCTTGTTCTGGCCCAGGTGACCTGCTAAGGGAATATCATGGGCTAGGGTCAATAGGAAGCCCCTGAACTTCAAAGGTATTACCAACCTCCTGGTAGCACCAGGCTTGGGGTCTCTACTCTCTGAGTACAGGAGTCCATCATCCCAATACACTGTATGGGGACCACTAGCTTACCCAGCAGCCTCAGCAGCAGCTTGCTGTCTGAGGGGTTCAAGGGAGGGGCAGCTCTGCTGCTCCTAGCTCAGATCTGCCCTAGAAGGTCCCCCTGTCCCCAAGAACTCAACCTGGTCAGGTTCAAGTTCCTCTGGGACAGTTCCTTCTTCAGGGCTGAGATCATCCCCCTCAAGGGACTGATCTTCCTCCTGAGCCAAGGGGGAAGGCACTGCCTTAACCCTACTACTCCTCCTCTTGGAAGGCACTTGGTCCATTCTTCCAGAATCCAAGGCCTGTTCAGTGCTAGACATTTTGGCTTGTGACCTGGTCACAGCAAACACATCTGCAGGGATCCCCAGCATTTCTGCATGGGTCCTGAGCTCCACTTCTGCCCAAGCAGAAGTCTCTAAGTCATTGCCAAGCAAGCATTCGACTGGTAGGTTTGCACTTACCACAACCTTCTTAAGGCCAGTTACCCCTCCCCAGGAGAAGTTAACAACTGCCAGAGTATGGTCTGTTCTGACATTGCTAGCATTGGTCACTTGGTACATCTCACCAAGCATAACTTGCCCAGGTAGCACAAGGTCTTGTGTCACCATTGTGACACTTGCCCCTGTGTCCCTAAATGCCAAAGCCTCACGTCCATTAATTAAAGGCTGTTGTCTGTACTTGCCCAGATTACTGGGACTCACAGTGGAGGTCACATCCATGCCTCCATCACAGACTAACACAGCCTGAGTCAGTTCTCTGACTAAGTCAGAGCCCAACTCAGTTCCCAGGGTGAACCCTACTAAACCCTTTGCTGGAGCACTTCCACCAACTGTACTAGGGGGAACAGGTACCTTAGGGGCATTGGTGGGTGCTGGACTGGAGTCTTTGGACTTGGTGCAATCACTGGTCCAGTGGGTCTTTTGCTTACAGACCTTGCACCATGGTTTTCTTTGGCCTTTACCCTTGGTAGACTGGGAATCCCCACCAGAAGAAGATTTTTGGGGACCTGATGAAGACTTTTGATCTTTACCCTTCTCCCCACCCTTGTCAGAGTTCTTAGCATCTTGCTTCTTGGTTTCCCCACCTTGGTTCTGTACCTTCTGCTTCACCCTGGTTCTGACCCATTTGTCTGCCTTCTTTCCCAATTCTTGGGGAGAGGTCAGATCAGAGTCTACCAGGTATTGATGCAACAGCTGATTTTGACAGTTATTAAGAATCTGCTCCCTCATTATCAGATTATACAATCCTGAGAAGTCACACACCTTACTGCCCATCAACCAGCCTTCCAGAGCCTTGGCAGAACAATCCACATAGTCTACCCAGTCTTGAGTCTGTGCTTTTTGGGTGTCTCTGAACTTCAACCTGTACTGTTCAGTGGTTAGGCCAAACCCATCAATAAGAGCACTCTTCAAGACCTTGTAAATGGCAGCATCCTCCTCTCTAACAGTGAGGAGCTTATCTCTACCTTTGTCAGCAAAGGAGAGCCACAAGATTGCTGCCCACTGCTCCTGAGGGACCTTCTGTACTTTACAGGCCCTCTCTAAAGCAGTTATCCATTTGTGGATATCATCCCCACTCTGGTAGGGAGGGACAATCTTGCTCAGGTTCCTATGGTCATAGGACCTTTCCCTGTCTCTAGGGACATGGCTGCCACCATGGGACTCTAGTCCCAACTTTCTTCTCTCTAAGGAGATCTAGGGATTCCCCATCTAAAGCCAATTGCTTTTTTCTGAGTTCCAACTGAGTTTCCTCATACTGGACCAGCCTCTTTCTTCTCTCATGAGAGGATTCCCTCCTATGAGATGAGACATAGCTCCCTATGGAGGTGCCAGAGTGGTTAGACTCCTGAGAAGGAGACCTAGACCTTCTGGGCACACTCTTAATCCTTCCTGGGGGGACAAAGAGGGCATCATCTTGATCATCCTCATCATCATCCATTGGAGGGATTTGGTTTTCCAGGTCAGGGTCATTGTCACCCTCCTGGCCAGTTTCAGAGGGGGGGCTGGGGGTACTGGTACCCCTAGCGTCCTCCTCTTCTCCTGCCCCACCCTCAGCTCCTACCCCTTCAGTCCCTACAGGCTTACTAAGGTCATAAGCCACCAACAACTCCTTGAGGTGTTGGGTGGTGGGGCTTTGGCCTGTCCTTATTTTTCTCAAGTTACATAAAGCTCTCAATTCCAAGAATGGGAGTGTATCATACTTGGAGGGTGGAAGCTCAATGGCTTCCTGCAAGGATTCTTTGGATCCTGCCCTTAAAGACATTACTAGTGTGGTGTGGTGTATGCACTACCTACTCTAGTGTGGCCTACTAAACTCTCTTGAGTTGTAGAAAGGGTTGTGCTATCCCTTAACACACAACTCTAAGTTCAGTAGAACTTACTGTTATTCTAAGCTTAAATTATATGTACCTTAGGTACCTTTAGTGGTTTTCAGTTGATCAATTCAATTGAGATTATCTGGTAAAACAATAGCAAGCTGGAATCCCACACGCTGCACACCAATGTGAGAAGTTGGCCTGGCATATGCTGTCCACTAATTATAGTGGGCACCTTGCACCAGTCCAAACAACCCCTTATTGGAGATAGGTTAAAGACAACCTTATTGAAAGCTATCCTAGTGGTAGCTATGGAGAGCAGCCTTCAGGCTAAGTCTTGAAGGAATGTAAAGCAGCTTGTTTTACCAGTCTATAATCTCTTGAGTGACCAAATGAAAGAGCACCACACCAGGTATATATTCAAAATATATGTATTTATTGCTAAACACACCCCTCTAGTCTCTTTATGAGGCTAGAGTTCGAAGTACATAAGTTATAAGATATTAAATCACAGTAATAGCACAAATACACGTTTGGGCCCTAGGGGCGTACCAAACCATATACCAATAAAGTGGTATGCGAACCACGACTGAACTAGACACTAGGCCTAGAGCCTCTAGAAGTGCTTGGACCACAAGGAACCACCCAAGGTAGTGACACAGGGGACCCACGGGAGACGCGTGCAGTGTAAATACACAACCGCGATACGCCGTTAACTTCTATGGAGAAAGTCGGGATCGGGAAAATAGAGGAAAGAGACACTTAAAAGAGGACTAGGACAAAACCCTTGAGATCTAGGACTTTGAAGAGTCTCTACCCACGGGAGCACCGGAGTACTCGTGTTACCTCACCCAGGGAAGCCGGGTGCATAGGTGCCTTTCGGGGTCGGGTTTCGTCGTCGTTTCGAATGGCGATCTGCTGCAAAGTGCTGCTGGCGGCCAAGAGAAAAGTGTCCGGGTGGATCCAAGAGTGGATCGGAGTTCTGGTGAACCTGAAAGCAGAGGGGACAGAGTCTGGGTCACTAGCCAGAGACCAGGAAGGCGATGGACAGATGCCCACCGATGTTGAGTGCTTCAGGTGCAGTGATAGTCGTCTTGACTCTTCAGCCACGAGGTCCGGGAGGCGTTGTCGGCAACCAGGAGCAGGATTCGGGCTGGTACTCGATGTCTGTCGAGTGCTGAGGTGTCGGCGACCGGATTGGACCCAACAAGCCTTGGCACCGGCAAGTCTCGAGTAAGATGTAGATCGTCGATGGTGCAGACCAGCAAGGTCTGTGGAACTCACCCAGTGAAGATAAGTGAGGGCAGGCCTGGAGCAACCAGTATGCCAAGTAAGAAAAGGATTGGCCTTCGTTAAGGGCTACTAGCCAACGGGCTAGCGACCGCGAAGGAGCCTCGTGACGCCGCACGTGGAGCTGGCTTACAGGACACTCGTGGAGTGGGGGCCAGTGATCTTCGGTGCAGGTGGTGCTGGAGGCTAGGGCTACTCGGCGCCCAAAGCACGACTTCTTGGAAGACCCAGAAGATGATGCACTTGCAAATTTGCTTGGAGTCCAGGGGTCATGGTCTCAAGTCACCCACGATAGCCACGGGCCTCAGCTTTGCTAGGGACTCAGGGTAGCCTCGGGGAAGTCTGAGAATCCACCTCTGGTGATGCGATGACTTCGGCGTCCGACAGGAGCTTCAGAAATGCAAACCGGACAGATGCTTCTTTGGTGCCTGCCAAGCAGGGGAGTCACTCCTTGACCCCAAGGGAGATTCTTCAGTCCTCTAATCTTATCGTAGAGCGTCGAAGGTCCAGGATTCAGTTTCAGAGTTTCGTCCAGGTATAATCTAAAGTCCTAAGGACTGGGTTCCTACCTTTATTCTAAAAATAGGGGTTGGACTACTCTGTGGCCCCACCTATGGGTGGGTCAGGGCAGAGGGGTGGCTACACCCCTTTCCCTTTGCCCAGTTCGCGCCAAAGCAGGGGCTGCAAGCCCCTGATCCGGTTTGAACTGGGGTATGCACAGGGACACCAAATGTGCCCCCAGTGCAGGACTTCAAAGCACCCGAAAGTGCTCCCGCCCAGCCCCAATACACATTATCCTGTCTGGGGAGGTGGTCACACCTCCCTGGGACAGGAAACCTATTGTCCAGGCCTCCCCTGCCGGAGTTTCGTCCAGCAGCAGGAGGCCAGACTCGTGTCTGTGGCAGCAGCATCCATTTTGTGATGCCAGGGCTCTGGAAAGAAGTTACGGACTAGTCAGAGTTAACATGTCTTTCCCTCTAGAAGGGTGGAATGCTACCCCCGCCGCCAGTATTGGTGGGGGGGGTAGTATTCCAAGATGTTTGACACCAAACACGACATGTTTAGGTGCAGCCATTCCAAAGTTAGCATTTTACCGCGAGGATATAATGCGCTTAAGAGTATATGGTCAGGCTGCACTTCAAACAGCATCAGAGATGGTCTCCGAACGCTGCAGAGGGGCCCTGCTCATGCAGGGGCACCCTCTCACATAGGAACCATGCACTCTGCCTTTAGGATTGATAAGGCCTGCCTTAGGAGTGACTTATAGGTTTATATGTGTGTATGTATTTCGCGATATAGGTAACCTATATCACAGTAAGGGGTGCTTGCACCACCTTACTCAGGCTGCAGTAGCAGACCTGTGGTGTCAGTTTGGATGGCCTTCCAGGGGTGGCATAATACATGCTGCAGCCCCTGGCAGGCCTCTGAGGTACCTATGCCCTTGGTACATAGTATACCATATACTAGGGACTTATAAGGGCACTCCAGATCCCAATCAGTGATGTGCCTAAGGCACATGGAAACCATTTTAGAGAGGAAGCAGCTAGGCTGGGGTTCTGATTAGCAGGGCCCCAGCCAGACTAATGTCGAAAAACAGTGAAGCATCAGCAAAAAGTGGGGGTACCCATGTGAAGCAGATCCTACTCTCCTACATGCGCTACCCATGGGATTCCAGGTGTACTACAGGACACCTTCCTAGGCTTCTATTTCCTCAATAGAACTTAAAGTACCCCAATACATGGAATAGAGACCACTGCCTGCTCTCAATGAAGTTTTCCAAGAAAGGAAACTTTTAAGGAAACCATTAAGGAACGCTTTAAAAAATATTTATGTAATTTTTCATTTTAGAATGCAATCACATGGAAAGTGGTCTGCTGTATTTTACAGGTCGCCATCTCTTTAACTGTAGCCAATTGCAGAGGGTCGCAAATTATGACCTTCCAAATGCATACTAATTCAGTCATTCTATGACCCCTTGCGATTCCTTATGTTGTGAACCGACCTATTAGTACATAGATCCGTTTGCACAATAAGTGCCAGATGTACTTAGGGTTCTTTTGTGATTTCATAATAGTGAATTTTTGCAATTCACTATTAGGAAATCAGTAAACAGCTATGTACAACACTGTGTTTACACTGTTTGCGATTCCCAATGGGTCGGAAGGGACATGCCTCATTAATATTCATGAGGCAGGTCGCAATTTGCAACCCATTGGGAATGGCTTGCACTCACAGGGATGGTGGCCTGCTGGGGTCAGCAGACCACCATGTCTGTGACTGCTTTTTAAATAAAGCAGTTCTTTATTTTGAAATTCAGCCCATTTTCCTAAAAGGAAACCAGGATGCATTTAAAAAAGAAAAAATTGAAGTTTCCTTTTCTTTTTTCAAGAGTAGGCAGACTTAAAAAATATTGGCGCCCACATTCACAAAAGGTATGAGGTCCCTTAGGGACCCTTTCCCGTTTGCGAATGGGTTCCCACCACTTTGAAGTTGGTGGTAACTGCAAATGTTTTGCGACTGCATTCCTGGTCACAAAACATTCCTACATACCAGTGAGACTCGCTGTTAGGAAGAGATGCCCTTGGCACGCCTCTTCCTAATAGCGACTCACAAACGCAATTTGTGATTCAGTAATAGCTTACTTAATTGCAAACAGGGCTTTGTACATTTAGAAATGCTTTTTTTCAGGTTGCAAATGGCCCGATTCTGTGAATGCCGTTTGCGAGCTGAAGAAAATGCTTTGTACATGTGGCCCTAAAATACAGGTCACAAAAAGTCAGTTCCCAGTTCGCAACTTCTTTCTGTTACCAGCTTGCTCATACATCTGGCCCCATATTCTACCTGCTTCACCCTCCTTCTGTGTGAATTAACACAGTTTATTTCTCTTCAGAAGTGGGAAAAATTGCGCCGTGGTAAACCCATTCATGCCTGCAACAATTCTTTTTGCATGTTACTTGAAGGCACAACTGTAATTTTTATCTGCCAGAAAAAAACCTTTGTGAATTGCCCCCACAATGTGCAAAAATGATTGCTCAGCTGTGTTTTGCTGTTAAGATTTTCACAAGGTCCTCCCAAACATTAGTTTTTGAGGGGCTCATTTAAAAAGGGTGCAATTTCAAAGGTCAGTGTGATCTGCAACATGGTCTCCATTCTGCTTCTCTGTGGCAGTGCAGTGTATTGTACGCCAGGGGCGGCTCCTCCGCTAAGGCAGAGGAGTGTCGACCACAGCTCTCAGAGCAGGAAAAATAAAATGATAATAACCTCATTATTATCAATTTATTTTTCACTACGGGGCTGGGTTAGGGCGGTGCGGGACGGAGGTCACAGGGGAAGGAGTGGTGGGCACACTAAGTGAACATTACGGTTTGGCCAGCCATCTTGAGCTGGCCAGCCATGCATACTTTGCATGTATCCCAACAAGCTGTAATACACAGCCTGGTGAGGAACATGCACAGGCTCCCTGTCCCAGTCTGAGCACGAACCACGGCGCTCAGACCAATCACAACGTTGTATTGCAGCATTGTGATTGGCTTAGGAGAGCCTGTGTGCTTTCAGGACCCAAGATGAGGAGAAGGCGGCCGTGAGGAGGGACCGAAGCTGAGGAGAGATGGCAGCTGTGAAAAGGTAAGTTTTTTTGTGGGTTTTTTGTACACCCTCCCCGCCACCCCCGTTCCCTGCCAGCCGCTGCTGCTGTACGCTTTGTAAAACAGGCTAGGTTCAAGCCATAGAAATACCACATACATACAAACATACATACAGGCAATTACAGTTGCAGTTTTCATCAGTACAAGAGACCACTCCGTTTTCATTGAAATGAAACACACAGCAATAGATTGCTTATGATATTAACTCTTCCTCATATGTGGGTGCAGAAACTTGCCATGCCGAGCACAGCGATGTGACACATCGCTCCGTGGGTGCTTTAAAACTTCATCTGAAGTACAGTAAACCATGAGCACGGACAAGAAATGTCAAGGAAATGTGAACGCATATTTACTGGACCTACAAAGAATCTGACATTTTAGGTTTTCTTTCAATTTAGGGAAATTTTGCACCCAAATGAACTCTGATATTAGCATAGAGATGGAAATGCATGGTATGCCAAGAGTGATTGACAAATGCGATATATGCCCAGCTGCTTCTTTAAATGAGTTTTAAATTTTCACATGAAGGATATCAAAATGTAAAACAGTGTTCTCTTATTTTTCTACTGAAAGTGAAAGAAGCGCAACTGCTTAGCGTAAACTAATCAGAGATTCTTCTATTAAGATGTGATTGGCATGGGGCCAAAACATCCCCCTTTCATGCAAATAGTCAACTAGCAATAAAATTATGTTGACTTAGTTTTTGCCTTCAGGCTTCCTTTGCTATAACATAATTGATTTATAAGAAAACTGTGCAGAAAGAGAATGGATTTTTTCTTGTCTATATGGATTTCTTGTGATATTGTGCAGTTGATTCAGTTGCAAATTAAATGCGAAAGCATCCCAAGGCAAGTCGAGTTTATTTTAATTTCTGAGATAGTTCTTAAAAATTAATGTTATACACCATGGACTTCCACGGACTTCCACAATAAAACCAGCAATGGATGATGTTTGCCTCCTCTGTTTGTAGTACAGTACAATTACACTCTATTCTAGGCATACATTAGCAATGCACTGACAAAAGTCGTATTAACCTTTGTTTTATGAAGATTGTAGCCTACCAAACCACAAGACGGACACCACAGTGATATATATATACAACACCATCTTATAATTCATCACAAAGTCGAGCACCACACAGCAGACCACATATATCGAAACATACTACAGAGCAGAACACCATAACACACCACACATGCTACATGACCCAGATTAAAAAATAAAATGCGTCTGAAAATACCCTTCTGACTGTACCACAATGGACTACAACTTAGCATACAACCTTCTAGATGCTGTGCTTATGTAATTCCGCAGTTTACCTTTCTTACCACTTCACAAACCACATTAAACAACCCTTGTATTATACCAGACCACTCGCTGCCACATAAAGCTTCTGCCACACCTTTCGTTACCAAATCCACCATGCCAGGTTAAATACTTCTACACACATCTCTGGACATTTCTCGTAGTACACCACATTACCAGGAGCCTACATTTCACACTGATCTATAGAACTACATAAATGTGTGTGCCACACTGTCATGTTACGTGCTGACCATCCATCCACATTACTATATATATATGCCAATTTGGGTTTTTTAGTAGAACTAAATCCATCGTACCAGGTGAAATACTTCTCAAAGCACACGTGTGCATCTGTCCAAGTACAACACATGAATTGTAGCTTACATTTCATACCACAGTACAGTACCCCGTATATCTGCACACCACACTGCCCAGCTACATGACCAAAACCATGCATCCAAATTAACCGTAGATGACAACTTGGATTTGTAGATATGCAGCGTTCAATACTTATCAAGCAAATCTTCAGAGATCCTTCATAGAGTAAATCTCACACCAAGGCCAGTCTTGTTGTCTCATCCACCATACTTCCAAATGTACCCTCATATCTTGGTTTCGCACATGTATGCAATAAATATATCCCACACTCCTGGAGCTTTCAATCTTGAATCTACACACACCAACAAATGAACTTATATCAAGCAGTTTTTTTGGCATAACTATTTATGAATCGTAAGTCTGACTTGAAGAAAAGGCCATAACATCTGGAGCACAAACGTCAGCGCATTTGTGAAAAGATGCCACAAAAAACTGTGTTGCATAATGGCACACAGCATGTTTGCACCCTCCCATTACAATGTAAAGATTTGTTTTAATAAACGTTAAAAATGGGAAATCCACTGAGATGTCCACAAAAAGATTAATTGTGATGATCTATGAAATACACTCCGTTCTATTTTCTCTGTGTAAAGAGTTTAACTAGGCGTATGCATGTTCTGAAGGACTGCTGCCCTGCTGTGCTGACCTGCAGCCTGCTGCCATCTTGCGTGGATGAGAAGGACTGGATCTGCATCCTTTGAACCCAACTCGAGTGACTCCAAGGGCTACATGACTGGTCTTATCTGAAATCTCAGGGACACAACGGCTTCCAACAACCTTGCACCCGCACCTGGACTCCGCGCCATCTGTCAGTCTTCCCTGCCAAATTTTCCCACCCCAGTCCTGGACCCTTGGAAGTGGGATTAATGTGCTCTGCTAGCCTCTGTGATCCAGCAGAACCAACACATCTTCCCTGCTGCATGGCACAAACTCAACCAGATCTGACACGTCATTGCTGCTGGGTGTATTGGACCCGTCGCAAAGACCCACTTCGTATCACAGCCCAGTGGAACCTTCACTGCACAATGCATTCTCAGTGCAGGCCCCCACATCCCTCATTGACGACAGCCTCAATGACGGATTCCGCATTGCAAGCCCTCAGCGACGGGATCCTCAATGACAACACAGGACCTTGCACTGCAGCCTCACCTCATCTCGGAACCGATGCATTGCGTCGGCTGTGCAACGCATCTTTGACACTGATTCTCGCAACACTACACAAACCAGGATTTAAGGTACTTGGTTCAGCAGGCCTAACTGGGTCCCAGTAGCCAGCCTGCCCTCCATTCCGGGTAGTCTGCACTTGAGACTTTGTCCTAGTCAAGCTGTACCAGATATCCAGAGTTAGAGATTTGTGCTTTTTGGTGCTATTTTCACTAACATATTTAAAATTGCATATCTCTGGTTCTACTGATGGTAGTTGTGCCAATGTGGTCTTGTTTTTTTATAAAATAAAGCTCAATTTTTTTAGCTTAGTGTGGGATCTTTTTTGTGTGGTGTTTTCACTTTATTACTGTTTGAAGTGTTGCACAAATACTTTACACATTGCCTCCAAGTTAAGCGGAGCTGTTCTGTGTCAAGCTACCAGAGGTTTGGGCACAGGTTAATTTAGGGTTGGCTTGTGCCTTACCCTGACAAGGATTGTGGTTGCTGATTGACCAGGGCTCACACCCAAGTCAACTAGTATCCCAGTTTCTTACATCCTCAGGCATGAAACTCCAGAGCCAATGGCAGTATTTAAACAAAGGAAACAGATTATTTGGGCAATCCAATTTTGCAGTATCCATATTTCTCAAAACCATATTTTCGGCAAGTAGACACCTCTGTGATAGAGTTAGTCACTGCTGTGTGCCAATGACATGAAAAGGGGAAAGAGACAGCTCAACCACAATTTATATCCTAGGGGAACTCAGTACTTCACCATTAGGAATGCAGGAGCATATTTCTGAGGTCCTTGCATCATACTTGCACCATGCAAAGTGGTACATGTATGATGCAAAGCCCCAAGTCATGTTTATGACGCCATGCAAAGCCACCTTGCGTGGTGGCTTTGAATGGCTTCACAAATATAGAGTAAAGCAACACAACGTAAATCGATGTGTTGCCTTACTCTGCGCAAGGGAGGAGTTCCATGGGCGTTGCTGTGAGTGTTCCCATGCAACTCCCATGGTTGTTGATGCATTCACAGACTTACAAGGACTTGTAAACCTGGGAATGCGTCAAAATATTACGCCTCCTGAGGTGAGGCATAACGAGGAGTAATATCTTTATTTCTCCTCATTTTGTCCTCTTTCTATGTGTGCTGAATTCTGCATTGGCGCTAAGCTGCCAAAATGGCACCAGTGCAGGGGGAAAGGACAGGAATGCACTGTATTGGATAAATACAGTGCATTCTGCCCTTTCCCTGTGGTGTAGGGCAGCGCAGCAAGGTAACTTGCTGCACTGCCCAGTGCCACCGAATCCCATAAACATGCCCCAGAGTGTCTAGGCATTAAATGGTCTATTGAATCCATACAATAATTTTTAGAAGGTCTCCTGTTCTTGTTCACTGATCATGTCCCATCAACAACATGCATGTCTCACAAATACTAGGGTGTACTTAAGGACAAGCAGGAACCTGGGGTAATCAACATAACTTGCAAGAGTGGTTTCTGAAATAAGTAAAGATGATTATTTAATAAAACATACTATCTCATTAATGCAATGAGTGCAGCAAGCAGTACATATGAACAGACAAAAGTTATTTTAGGAGTCACAACCATGCCAGATACAAAATATGCTCCAAATGATTTTTTAATAATACGTGGACCATATATTGGCGAATTAAAAAGTGCCGAAAAGTGCTTGGTGCTCACATGTGATTGACACACAGTATCCAGAAATGGTTAGTGTGCAAATAAAATAAAAAAGCTCCAAATAGCCACTCAACAAAAACAACAATTTTATTTTGTATCCAATTGCATTCAGATTCCAAAAGATTGTCTAGAACAAGTGAAGGAAGTTGCTAGTGGATTAGAAGTGGATGTTGTTTCAATTCAATTTGAGTTAAGGCTCATCATCAGAACAGTATAATTTAAAGAAGTCAGAAAGAAGGCTAAGAATACAAAAGGAGATAGGAAGAATATTAAGAGGGGGTCCACAGGTATGTTCCAGCATGAGAAGTGGTATATTTTTTACCATGGCAGGACAAACTTAAAATGTATGTGGATCACTGCTTCCTACTATTCATCTAAAAAATGAGCATGCGGAGGACAGCAGCAATCAGTGTCCCAAAACCAACATCTGTGGGGGTAAGTAAATATTAATAAGCTTCTGTGACTCTTCAGGTAGATGTGGGTGAGTAGTCAAACCCTAACTCAACAGAAATGGTGTGGGTGAGTCTAGGTACAATGTAACATAATTAGAATGGTTGCTACGGTTGAGTCTGATTAATGACTCTTCAGAATACTATATCAAAAGGATAGCACAATCTTCCACCAAAAAGATTACTTTGCAGCACATGAGTGCAGGTTAAGGTATCTGACCATTGTGGTATCTGAACATCCGGAGCCTGATTTGCTAATAGTTTTGGTGGTCAAAATTTCTGGGATTCGCCAAAAATCTTAGGATTGGTGATCATAAAATCCCTTTTTCATATTTACTATTCCCATTTTGAAATTTGGAAAGGTTTTTCTGAATCACAGAATAAGGTTTCTGACCCACACGGAATCACAATTGTGGGAAGGATGTGTAAAGGGCTATCCTTCCAAATTGCGAGTTGGTGTGATATGTATCAACTACAATTCTGGTGGCAAACCATGAATAAATTATGGACACCCCAGTTGGGGTAATACCAGATTAGAAAAGGGGAACAGTATCCTTGGGACATCTTCCCCTTTGGGAATTGGGGTGGCAGCTTCATGTGGAGGAGGCAGTGGGCAAGGGATCACTGCCTGCTCTCACTGTCATTTTCCAAAGTGGAAATGTTCTGTTTTAAAGCAATTCCCATTCCGTTAAGGTGCTTCGGCTGATTTAACAAAAGAAAATGTTTTAGAATGCTATTACAGGGATTGAGGTCTGCCCTCTTTCAAACCAATATTACTGTGATTGTAGCCAATCGTAGTGAGTCACAAATTTAAAACTGTCTAATTAACATTAATTAGGAAGGTGATTAAGTGATCCATTGCAATTCCCTAATTTATGAACCGACCTCTTAGTAAATAGGCTGGTTTGCAAGATCTGAGTCAATTTGAAAAACGTTGGTGAACATTTTGGAATTGATATTTGGAAATCAAACTTTAGTATATCTGGCCCCTAGAGAGCAAAGAATAGACAACAGCAACAGCAATTCAAGCTCTAATTTGTATGCAACATGCAAATGAAGTTCAAAGTGTCTGAGAGTTCAAATGTGTTTACTACACAAGAATAAAAAATCCATCTTAACCCCTTACAAAAGAAGCAAGCCTGCAAACACATAGCATTTAGCACTGGATCACAACAGTCGCTAGCCAACTTGCTGTTTAGCTAACTGGGTGCTGGATCAGCACATACAGCAGTGTCACATTGACAACATCAAAACAAGAAAAAGCAGATGCAGTGAGGGTGTGCTAAACAGAGTAACCACTTGTCTCTGAAGTAGGCATTTCTGTGTGCGTATGTGTCTTTGTGCCCTGCCTGGATGTGTATTGACTGTCTGGTTCTGACTGACAGGGGAGAGGGTCTGTGCATTCACTCCAGCCAGTCACAAAGAGGGGTTGATGTGTGTCATGCCTTTCATGGGTGACTCAGCGCTAGGCTGAATACATCTTGGCTGAATTTACAGTAGAAGGAGAAGTTTTCCCTTGCACCTGAATAGCCCTGGTCTGCATTTGAAGTGGTGGGAGGAGTAGCACCTGCACCTGAATAGGGCTGTGCCTGCTTTCCACAATGCTGGCTCCGCCCCTCTGTGGTGTGTTTGGGGCTGGGGCTGAAAATGTGAATGGGGGTGTTGTGCACTTCAATAGTGGCTGAAGTGCCCCCAGAGCAAAGACATTTGTACTATAAGTACAAGGTCTGTGACCCCATGAAAGGGAAGCAGTTACTGCGTGGACGTGTGACTGGGAGACTGCTGGACTGCCAGGAGGAACCGGCGTGGGACTGGATCACTCTATAGTATGGACGTGCTTATTTGATGACCCCCACGTGCTGGCCTGCCTGCACGCACCTTGTTGGTGTACATCACTGCTCTGTGCACAGCACATGGTGAGCGCTTTGAACTCTGGTGGTTGGCTCCACATTGAAAGGAAACAGGTTCTTTTACTTTTATGGGAAACTACCTAGTGCTTTGCTCCTGGTGATTATCTCACAGAGCACATGCAGGGCTACAGTTCCCCATGGTCCGGGAACTGAAAGGGAGCAGGAGAGATGAAGCAACATAAGAGCTCTCCCTCTCCCCCCACAGCATCGCTCTCCTTATCGGCAGCCGGGGCTCTGATAACAGGCCCCGGGCTGCAAACAATCGTCGTGCCAGTTGAGGCCGGTGTGGGGTCTCAGGAGTATACCGCCAATTCCCTGTCATCAGGCAAGGGCAGTGATCAGAGGAGGAGGTTCCTCCAAGGAGGGCAGTCCAGCCAGGTAATTGGCCGGCAGGAAGGAGGCTGGAATTGCATATTAGAACAGGACATCCATAGTCATATTTGGTGTATACAAAATGAGACAGCTGTTTATAATTTCTATAATGGCGTACATTTACCTATAATATTTAGAGTAAGCAACCAAGGAAACACCAAAAGAGACAATAATTAGAGTAAAGGATATGTGTGTTCTCTGCACCGCCGAACACATGCACTTCCAGATCCACACGGACCCCAACACCACCCTCAGAGGCACCCTTGTCTACAGACCCCCTGGGCCCCAACCCCAGTTCAGCGACCCCATCGCCGACTTCATCAGCACGCACGCCCTGACTTCTACCGACTACATCCTCCTCGGAGACCTGAACTTTCACCTGGAGAACAACAACGACAGCAACTCCACCACCCTGATCGACAACCTTGCCAACCTCGGACTGAGACAGCTCGTCACAACACCAACACATTCCGCCGGCCACACGCTCGACCCCGTCTTCTCCTCAAGTTCCCACGTCTCCTTCACCCACACCATGGAACTCCTCTGGACCGACCACCGCTGCATCCACTTCACCTTCCAGAAACCCACCACACACCACCGCACCCAACAGATCCCACGCCGCTGCTGGAGCAAAGTCGACGAAGACCAACTATGGGCAAACCTCGCTCTCAGCCCTCCCTCCGACCCATCCAACACCGACGATGCTGCCTGCAACCTCAGACGATGGATAGACGACTGTGCCAACACCCTCGCCCCGCTGAAAAAACTCACCTACAGCGACACCACCAAAAGAGCCAGCTGGTTCAACCCGGAACTCCTAGCTTCCAAGCATACCTGCCGGAAACTTGAGAAGAAATGGCACAGTGATAAGACACCGGACAGCCACGCAGCCCATAAAGACGCCATCCGTAACCACCACCACCTCATCAGGTCCGCCAAGAGAATCTCCTTCAAAGACCGCCTCGACAACAACGCACACAACAGCAAGGAGCTCTTCAACATCGTGAAGGAACTCTCCAACCCCAGTTCCAACACCAACGACATCCCGCCGTCGCAAGCCCTGTGCGATTCCCTCGCCACCTTCTTCCACCGCAAGATCGCCGACATCCACGACAGCTTCAACACCCAGACAGCCCCCACCAAGATAGATACTCCAGACCCGCCGCACACCTTGCCAGCCTGGGCCAGCGTGAACATCGATGACACCATCAAGACCATGGGCACAATACACTCCGGCTCCCCGTCAGACCCTTTCCCGCACCACATCTTCAACAAAGCCAGCAGCTCCATCGCACCCCACCTGTGCAACGTTATCAATCTCTCCTTCGAGACCGCAACCTTCCCAGAGAGCTGGAAACACGCAGAGATCAACGCCCTACTCAAAAACCCAAGGCGGACCCAAGAGACCTCAAGAACTTCCGGCCCATCTCCCTGCTTCCGTTCCCAGCCAAGGTCATCGAGAAGATCGTCAACAAACAGCTAACCCGATACCTAGAAGAAAACAGCATCCTGGACCCATCCCAATCGGGGTTCCGCAGCAACCACAGCACTGAGACTGCCCTCATCGCCGCCACCGACGACATCAGGACCCTGCTGGACAACGGTGAGACCGCAGCCCTCATCCTGTTGGACCTCTCCGCCGCCTTCGACACTGTCTGCCACCGCACTCTACGCACACGCCTCCACGACGCAGGGATCCGAGACAAGGCCCTGGAATGGACCACCTCCTTCCTCAATGGCAGAACCCAGAGAGTCCGCCTCCCACCTTTCCGATCCGAAGCCTCCGAGATCATCTGCGGCGTACCCCAGGGATCTTCCCTCAGCCCAACACTGTTCAACATCTACATGGCCCCGCTCGCACGCATCGCCAGACAGAACGACCTCAACATTATCTCCTACGCCGACGACACTCAACTGATCCTCTCCCTCACCTAGGACCCCCTCGCCGCCAAAGCCAATCTCCATGAAGGAATGAAGGCCGTCGCCGATTGGATGAAGATCAGCCGACTAAAGCTGAACACGGACAAGACGGAGGTCCTCATCCTCGGCTCCCACCCCTCAGCCTGGGACGACTCCTGGTGGCCAACGACGCTGGGAGCAGCCCCGACACCCACCGACCACGCACGCAACCTGGGAGTCATCCTCGACTCAACGCTCTCCATGGCCAAGCAAGTCAATGCAGTCTCCTCCTCCTGCTTCAACACCCTCCACATGCTTCGCAAGATCTACAGGTGGATCCCGACAGACACAAGAAGAACAGTCACCCAGGCCCTCGTCAGTAGCAGACTTGACTATGGGAACACCCTCTACGCGGGAGCCCCGGCCAAGCTCATCAAGCGACTGCAACGCATACAAAACGCCTCTGCACGCCTGATCCTCGATGTACCACGCCACAGCCACATCACCCCCCACCTGAGGAACCTGCACTGGCTCCCCGTCGACAGGAGGATCACCTTCAAACTCCTCATCCACGCACACAAGGCACTCCACAAAACTGGCCCAGCCTACCTCAACAGACGACTCTTCTTCTACGTCCCCAACCGCCAGCTCCGCTCCGCCGACCTCTCCCTCGCCACCGTCCCTCGCATTCAAAGAACAACCACCGGCGGCAGATCCTTCTCACACCTCGCCGCCAAGACCTGGAACACCCTTCCACTAAGCCTACGACAGACCCAAGACCTGCTGACCTTCAGGAGGCTACTCAAGACCTGGCTGTTCGACCAGTAGCAGCACCCCCCTCCCTTCCCTCTCCCCAGCGCCTTGAGACCCTCGCGGGTAAGTAGTGCGCTCTACAAATTCTGTGATTGATTGATTAAGTTCCCAGCACAGGAAGTTGTGGTGAATATATACATTTAGAGGCAGATTTATTATTTTTTCACGCAGCGCAATGTAGCAAGCCATCTTGCTGTGCTGCGTGAAAGCAAAGGACTTTCTTCTCAAAAAGAGGAAATAAGAGAGTGAAAATGAGTTGTATTTAATTATTTAAAAAAGGCATGTCTAATCCAACATGTAAACACAAAAGAAGGGGGGCTCGAGGAGATTTAAAGACCAGTGAGGGCAAACTCCCTACTAAGAATCACAAAACACACAACAGCCCTTGGGTCTGTCAAGAGAAAGAAAAAAGGCAAAAAAGGCTGACTAAGAAGAAGGCATCCCTTTAAAGGACGGTTTCACTCATCCACCAGAGGTGGCATGCTTCATCATTGGGAATCCTCCTCGCACCATAAAGCCTAGTCATGGTGCGGACTACAACGCCCTCGCTGCAAGGGAGGAGCTCTGAGATGTTTTGTTTATTGGAGGGGGTATCACTAAGACCCAATGTGAGCTAGCAAGGTGTTGTGAGGGGTGCAGTGCCAATAGTGAAGTGAATTAAAACTAGCTGAAAAGGTTTACCACATCCTTTTATTCTGGCTACCTTGTGCTAGGATTAAAAACAGCAACAACAAAAAAAAAGATGTAAGACAGGAACCATTAGAACGAATCGTACTTAACTTAAATCGACATGTTTCAGCCAGTGACCTAGAGAGTGTTGTGGCTGTCTTCAGGATCTTGAGTAAGCTACTGCTGTAAGAGTGATATCTGAAAGATGTGAGAAAAAGTATTGACAACAATGGCAAATATGTTGGTAAATTAAGAATGATACTAAATCAATGATGCAAAGGTAACAAGATGTTTGGATGCAACGGTTGTACCTGTAAGGGAACAAAAAACAACATACTATATGAGAAAGTGTACAGTTTAAAGTAAGTCATCCAATTTGTCGTAAGCCAGAAATACATAGTCCGTCATGAAAAATTAATCTATAAAGATGTGTTATAGAGGCATGAGAGTCCCAAATAACACCCACACAATTGGCCAAACTTGGCCGGAGTAGCCTAGTTCCTAGTGATACCTTTGACACCGTGAAACTCTGTTTGGAATGGAGGCCACTCACCTGCAAATGCCAGGTGCAATGCCCCAGCTGTCCTTAGCATGAATGCTTAGGGTGCATGCACGTCTCCAACCTATGTAGTGAAGGTTGGGGCATTAATCTTATCTGGAATCAATAGGATTTCCTATACAAAGCAACAATCATGATAAGAGCGGAGACTATATCAACTCTCTAATGTGTAAAATCATCTCAGATAAAAAGAAAGAAAGAACCATAACCACTGTATAGTTGTAGCCACAGATGGAGGGGTGTGCCTATAATGAAGAGATATGCCTAAATTGGTCTGAATTTGTCAATAAAAAGGGTTTTACTAATATAAGTTAGGTTAAAAATGTCACTACTGCAGCAGAACAAATAGGATCCAACCGAACAGGGTGGCAAGACCCAAGAAAGGGGTTCTCGGGAGTCCTTAACTATTGCTGTCGAAGTAACACTGGAATCCAGTCAGGTCCAAAAATTACATAGCAAAGTTGATGTTATCACCAGAGTGTGGATTAATCACCTAGGAAGGACAATGCCAAAATAAATAACAGCAGGAAAACAGTGCATTGAGGATGATGCGCTCGTAATCAAGGCCCATCCTGATCCAGCTAAAGAGCCCCGAACATAGACAGGCACACCAGAGTCCAGTGAAATCTAAATCTACATGGCTACGTGCATATAATGCCTGCAGTATGGATAAATCACCATTAAAACACATGAGCTAAGGATATCGCCATGGGAATTACCACCAGTAGAACCAGCGCATTGTGGACAAAGCGCTTGTAGTCAGGGCTTATCTGAATGCCCAGATCATGGCTCAGGAACATAATAGGTAAGTGTTGGGTAAACCTCATGCTCAATAACCGGAGCAGGTGCTTATGCCGCTCGGGGGTGGAAGCTCACTGTACGGAAAACTGAAAGTGGACAAACGGAGCGGAGTGCTCAGATGTCCAAAAAGTTGCGACATCTAAGGGTGGTGCGAACAGACACCATATCGCAATCCAGCACAAGGTAGAGTGCTAGATATAATGTATCATCATGTGGCAGGAGGACCAGCCAAAGCGGGGTGCTCCAGTGACTGTAACCCACGGGGTGGAATAAAAGTGCCGGACAGTCGCCATACGGGGATAAGTAATATGTCTCCGGGGCATGAGAGGCGGCACAAGGTGAATGCCTGGCATGCTGCTACGGTTATAGAAAGGGGTATGTGAGGCAAAAATGTGTCAGGCAAAGTAGAGTGCAAATTCACTCCTCTATGGTATTTTAAAGGAAGGAGCATCAAGGGCCAGTAAAGGCAGTTCAAAGAAATGTTTTGAATGTACTCACCACTCCATTCGGTTGTGACCCATCTGCGTGGTGCCAGGAGGACAGGCTAGCCGGCATGCACGCGAGCCTACTAACCATAAATAAGGCAGGCTACCCCGTAGCCTGACTGCTTCCTGGTTCGGGAGCGCGGGTTGACAGATCGGTAGTCTTCTGGTCCCATGGCCAATAGGCGGCATGACACACCACATGGTGTATCGGGAAATGGAGTTCCGGCACAAACCCAAGGTTGTGTCTGGCTGCTTGTTTTAAATAAAGCCTATTGACAACCATTCCTTCAAAAGGAAAAAGCAACACGTATAATAGATGCGTGCTCTTCTCATGGCGATTACAACTGCTCATGGACATGTACCCTTGATAGCCATTGAGAGCGATGTTTGATAATGTCCGAAATAAAATAACACTGTGATACATGCAGTGGTGTGTCGTGTCACAGGATAGAACTGCACCCAAATGTCATACAGGGTATTAGTGGTCATTCTAATAAAATTAATAGTACTATCTCTTAGGTATTCAAAAGGGATGTCATAAAGCGATGTTCAGTCAGTAGAAGGGGCATGTCTTGGCGGCACTGGACACAAGTAAACCGTCACTCCGAAGGACTATAAAGGAGTGAGCACATGTAATGGTATGTTATATCACATGATTAAGCTATACCCAGATGTCATAAAGTGTATAGAATCATATTTATAGAATCAGTAATTCTATCTCATGAGTATTTAATGATCCCAGTAAGAGAGAAAAAAAGAGAGAAAAAAAAAGCTAGTATACCAAATAAATATATACATTTAATTTACGTTAGGAATTAGCACTAAAATAGTTGTAGTAATTTTTTACCCTTTAATAAACTTTTTTAGTTTTCCTTATTCTTTCTCATGTGGAAATCTCCACACTAGTGGCAGAGACCTCCGCCCACGTGTGAAAAGTTCCAGATAGTAACTTTACACTCATAAATTATGCTCCTCCCCCTTAAATGGTTGGGGGGTTCGGAGGTAATACACATGTAAATCTACACGTTGTAGTAAATGTATACTTCTAAATGGTGAATTGTCAAAAGTAGTAAATGTACTACAATTACAAGAGTACAGTTACACGTAGATTTATCATGTGTAACTTTACCTTTGTGAACAACCCCCATTATAGTCACTCAAAATAATGTCAAAAGGGACCCTACCCTGTCTGCTCCAACCATCTATAAAGAACAAATGGTAAGAAAGGCACAGTCGTTGCTCTTGACTTTCATCACTAAAGGTACCCGAGCTGCACTTTAACCATTTTTTGCATGTAAACAGAGAATCCACATCTAAACCTTTATCCAGCCTGCAGCCATTATGCAGCTAATGAGGATTAGTCTTATGTCACAGAGCCAAGCGCTAATTACGACATTTACTTCAACTCTAAAAACTATCCAATTAGCTAACCAATCATAAGGGCAAATAGCCATGCAGAATGCACAAACTATGCCCCACACCTGCCCCGCCCCCCGCCCCGCCGCCCCACCGCCCCGCAGCACTCCCTCCAGGAGCCGCGACTGGCAGAATGCACAAACTATGCCCCACACCTGCCCCTCCCCCTCCCCCGCCCCGCCGCCCCACCGCCCCGCAGCACTCCATCCAGGAGCCGTGACTGGCAGAATGCACAAACTATGCCCCACACCTGCCCCTCCCCTGCCCCGCCACCCCACCGCCCGCAGCACTCCCTCCAGGAGCCGCGACTGGCAGAATGCACAAACTATGCCCCACACCTGCCCCTCCCCCCGCCCCACCACCCCGCAGCACTCCCTCCAGGAGCCGCGACTGGCAGAATGCACAAACTATGCCCCACACCTGCCCCTCCCCCTCCCCCGCCCCCGCCCCGCCGCCCCGCAGCACTCCATCCAGGAGCCGTGACTGGCAGAATGCACAAACTATGCCCCACACCTGCCCTGTTTTCAATCGTGCGGCAAAATCAGAATGGAAGTCTTTACCTATTTCAAAACTCTTCTTTAAAAGCAGATGCGCACTTTGCGAAGCAAGTCTTCGAGGCCAAGAAATAATGTAATTATTAAATTTAAGTTTTCTCTTTTTGCAAACCACTCCGTAGCTGTATACATCAGAAGCCTTGTACATCTCTTATACAGCTACAGCAGGCCACCAAATTTGGCAAAGCAGCAACATCTGAGGCATCTTTCCAGCAACATAACAGTATTCATGTACGATTATGATTTTGTTGTTGTTTTTTGATGGTGCTCTTGGGGCAAAATTATGTTTTTTCATCTCAATATTTGTTTCAGTCAAATCATTTTCATTAAGCCCAATATTCTCGAAAATGGCGGTTTTTTGTTTTGAAATATAGTTAAATTCATTTCTACACTGTAACCCTACCAGCTTTATCGTTGCTTTCCGGACTTGAACACACATGCTAAACCCATGTTCTATAGTGAAGTCTGCAGTTGAGCTTTTTTCTCGAACATTTTGCTGAACATATCTCACAAAATATTTACAGTCACGGGAAACATGTTTATGTGCAGCAGCTAAATAATTAACCTTAGGAGACAGCCGAGGTTTTTTAAAAGTTAATGAGGTGGTTCCTAGATTAATTAAGATCCAAATAAGAATCTAAAGGCTAGGTGATACCAACAGTGCACATGACAAATGGGACAGCACATGGTATTTTAATGCACTATTAAATTGCAACTGTCCTGGGTAAAAGAAGAGTACACAACGATTGCCAGGAGAACTGAAAGTAATACATCATCTGCTCATAAATAATAGTTACCTGTCAACAAGAAACTGCTTCCAAGGCAATAATTCAAATTAAAAACACGGTTCTCTTCTATTGTGTGTGGAAATAGGAGTTCAACAGCATCTGCACAGAGATTAGTGGAAGGGCTAAATGCAATTATAAGTCTAACTATTTATGCTGCAATGCACGATCCATTAATATTTATTTTGTTTTTGCTGGAAAATATTCAAAATATATCTTAAGGAAATGTAAAGGCAGCCGATGAGTTAGTAGCACGTCTAGACAGTAGGACCGTAGGGTTGCATGGAACTACAGAGGGCTACCAACTCAGCACATCCATGCGCTTGGTAGGCCTTGTCTGAGGATACAGGGTATGATATTATTGACTGTTACTTTGCCCAGGACAAAATTATGCTTTTGGTATTGCTATCCGAATTTATTGTGAGAAACGTAGAAACTAACTAAAATATTCCTGGTGTTTATGTATACTGACACTACAGGGATAATGGGAAAGAGCTGCCTTAGCCCAAGTCCTTAGTGTTGCTTCAGATACATTGCATTGAGCAAGCACTGTACATATATGATTGTTTTAGTACTCTTAGACCTCTTAAGTGTTATGACAAATTTCCATCCCTAGCCTCACTACTATTTAATATACACAAAGCCTGAAATCAAAAACTGATTTTTCTCTACACAAAAGGTCTTCCTCTACCTGTGCAACACATTATCAGTATTCATCATTTCTACTTTCATCGCTGACTGCTTTGACTCACTCTCTACCCACTTCACTTGATCTCCGTCACTGAACCATGGTTAGAGGGAACAGAGGCTCCTTCTGGTAATTTCAAAAGAATGTGACAGAGATCCAATTAATGTAAACATAATACACAAATATGGGGCAGAGGGCTTAGACCTGAATGGCATGACAGAAGTCGCAAAATACCAGTCGGTCAGAACCCTAAACTAAGCACAGATTTTCAGCTTATGTGTTTTAAAGCCACCCTTATTTACATCAGCCACACCTCTTCCCCACCAGCATTTTTCATCCCACGCAAGACCCTGACACAGAAAGATCTCTCTGTAAATTAAAAAAAAAAAAAAATGTATATATATATATATTCACTGAAAAAACCATAGGTTTCAGACACGTTATAGTTAGAAATTAGCATTTAAAAAACCTTTGAAATTCACTGAAAAAACCATAGGTTTTAGGGACAGTTATAGTTAGTTGGACATTTCACTCGCATAAAACCCGTGAAATTCCCCGTTATAGTTAGTTCAGCTAACTATAACTCGCGCCCCCGCAATGCACTGCTGATGACGTCACATATTACATCACTCATGACATGGTCAGTGACATCACTGATGACATCACTGATGACATCTCAAATGACATCACTGATGACATCACTGATGACATCATCCAGTGACTGTGTGTTTCTGTAAAGTTTAAATATTTTTAATATATATAGGAAAAGACGTATTGAAGAATGAGTGGGTGTATAAGTGTCTGTATGGATGATTTAGTAGGTGCGTGACTGACTCTGTAAGTGAGTGATTTAACGTATCTTACTGAATGCATGGGTTAGTGACTAAACTGGGTGAATGTCTGTATCCGTCTGTCTGTTGCTGTGTAAGTGGCTGCATGTGTTTGTGAATAGCTACATGAGTGTCTATATGAGTTATTGAATGGTTGTCTGAGTATCTGTATGGGTGCCTGAGTGTTTGTGTGGGAGGGGTGTGTGCGACTCTGTGCATAGATGTGTGAGTGGGTGATTCACTGGGTGGATGGTTTCAAGAGTGCATCTGTGATAGACTGTATGGGTGGGTAAGTGTGTGTAAGAGTGTGTTAGTGAGTGAATGTATGTCCCAGTGGTACATGTGTGAGTAACTACATATGTGAAAGGCAGTATATATGTATATTGGAGTATATAAATAGCTATAAGCGAGAGTGAGTGATTGTGTTAGTGGCTGTATGGATGAGTGTGTGCTTGTATCAGTGATTGTATAAGAGCGTAACAATGTGCTAGTATTTGTATGATTAAGTGAGCTGGTGTGTGTATAACTGTATAGGTGAGTAAATGGCAGTGTGTTTAATTATTTGCATGACTGACTAGGTGTGTGAGTACCTCTATGGATGAGTGGCGGTGTTTGAGTGTCTATATAGGAGTAAGAGTGCATATGTTAGTCCTGTACTGAGTGACCATAAGTATGAGTGACTGTACGGGTGAGTGAGTGGATGTGTGTGTGTAGACCTAAGAATCAGTGAGTGGGTATGTAGTTATTGGTGTTGGAGTGTCTATGGTTTTGCGATTGGCAGTCTGTAATTTAGAGTGGGTGTATCAAAACTTATATTAGGGTGTGAGGAGGTGCATCAGATTATCACGTGGATGATGTCATCAGTGATGCCATCAGTGATGTCATTTGAGATGTCATCAGTGATGTCATCAGTGATGTCACTGACCATGTCATGAGTGATGTAATATGTGACGTCATCAGCAGTGCATTGCGGGGCGCGAGTTATAGTTAGCTGAACTAACTATAACGGGGGAATTTCACGGGTTTTGTACGAGTGAAATGTCCAACTAACTATAACTGTCCCTAAAACCTATGGTTTTTTCAGTGAATTTCAAAGGTTTTTTAAATGCTAATTTCTAACTATAACGTGTCTGAAACCTATGTTTTTTTCAGTGAATTTCAAATGTTTTTTAAATGCTAATTTCTAACTATAACGTACCTGAAACCTGTGGTTTTTTCAGTGAATTTCAAAGGTTTTTTAAATGCTAATTTCTAACTATAACGCCCCTAAAACCTATGTTTTTTTCAGTGAATTTCAAAGGTTTTGTAAATGACAATTTTTAAATGTATTAATTGTTATATTTATTTTTTTGACACTGATTTACTACATTTTTTAAAACTATTTATTTTTAGATATTTTATTTATTAAATTACATTGTAATTACATTATACATTACATTACAAAATATACTTTCTCAGAATGAATTACTTTAGTTTAAATAGTTTGCAAATAGGCAATAGAGTTTTAAGTACAGTAGTTACAGTTGTTGCAATGGGCAACACAATTTCAAACACAATGCAACATTGAGCTCAATGTGAATTTCTAGTTAAATGCAATTAGTTACTTTATGGTTTACTTTTTCTAACCACAGGACTGGATCCTAGATTCAGTCCTGGGACATCTCCTGTAAACAGTTGAGTAAAAGCGTTTTGGTTACAGTAGTGATTTTTAAGGAATATTATTGTATTTTAAAAGTTGACACTTAGAAACTTTTTCACATAGAATCACCAATGTTATCCTATGGGAGGAAATTTACATAGCAGGTAAGTAGTGTTATTGTTACTTTTTCTTACTCAGTGTTGGATCCTGGATCCAGCACTGGTGCATCTCCTGTAAACAGTTGAAAGAATGCGTTTAAGTCATACAGGCGATTTTTAAGGAATATTTGTAGTTTGTGAAAATCGACACTTTGAAACTTTTCTGCTGAAAACCAGACAATGGATTCCTACGGAAGGAAATATAAGTTACTGGTAAGTACGGTTAGAATTACTTTTCAGGGTGAGTGCTGGGCTAAAAGATGCAGCACTGGGTTCTCTCCTGATAACAGGTGAGTAAATCGGAATTCGTAGTTCGGCTGATTTTAGAGGAATATTATAAAGTTCCAAAACTCCACACTTAGAAGAATTTCCAAGTGAAACCAGTCAATGTTAGCCTATGGAAGGAAATTCAAGTTCCTGGTAAGTACGGTTAAAATTACTTTTCAGGAGCAGTACTGGGCTAAAAGATGCAGCACTGGGTTCTCTCCTGATAACAGGTGAGTAAATCGGAATTCGTAGTTCGGCTGATTTTAGAGGAATATTTGTATGTTTCAAAAATCGACACTTAGAAACTTTTTCAGCAAAAAGCAGACAATTATATCCTATGGAAGGAAATTCAAGTTACTGGTAAGTACGGTTAAAATTACTTTTCAGGATCAGTACTGGGTTGAAAGATGCAGCTCTGAGGTCTCTCCTGATAACAGGTGAGTAAATCGGAATCCGTATTTCGGCTGATTTTAGAGGAATATTATAAAGTTCCAAAACTCCACACTTAGAAGAATTTCCAAGTGAAACCAGTCAATGTTAGCCTATGGAAGGAAATTCAAGTTACTGGTAAGTACGGTTAAAATTACTTTTCAGGATCAGTACTGGGATGAAAGATGCAGCACTGGGTTCTCTCCTGATAACAGGTGAGGAAATCGGAATTCGTACTTCGGTTGATTTTAGAGGAATATTATAAAGTTCCAAAACTCCACACTTAGAAGAATTTCCAAGTGAAACCAGTCAATGTTAGCCTATGGAAGGAAATTCAAGTTGCTGGTAAGTACGGTTAAAATTACTTTTCAGGATCAGTACTGGGCTGAAAGATGCAGCACTGAGGTTTCTCCTGATAACAGGTGAGTAAATCGGAATTCGTATTTCGGACGATTTTAGAGGAATATTTGTATGTTTCAAAAATCGACACAGAAAATTTTTCAGCAAAAAGCAGGCAATGATATCCTATGGAAGGAAATTCAAGTTACTGGTAAGTACGGTTAAAATTAATTTTCAGGATCAGTACTGGGCTGAAAGATGCAGCACTGAGGTCTCTCCTGATAACAGGTGAGTAAATCGGAATTCGTATTTTGGCTGATTTTAGAGGAATATTTGCACAATGGTGAAGGGAAGGGGCGGGGCCTGAGGTGACATCTGTGCAAACGCGCCCCGTGGCGTGTTTTAAGTTGGGGGATTAAGTTCCCTTGAATCTTGAGGGCCCCTGGGGGCCAACTAGCCCACCAGGAACTTCCAGTATGCGCCAGGGCTGCGTTGCAGAGACGTGTACAGAGGCCACGCCCCTTTACACCTCTCTGCAACGCAGCTCTGTGGTGCTTTTAGAAGTACATGGTGGGCTAGTTGGCCCCCAGGGACCCTCAGGATTGAAGGGGATTTAATTCCCCATCTTAAAACGCGCCACGGGGCCTGTTTGCACACATGTCACCTGAAGCCCCGCCCTCCCTTCACCACTGTGCAAACGCGCCCCGTGGCGCGTTTTAAGTTGGGGGATTACGTCCCCTTGAATCCTGAGGGTCCCTGGAGTCCAACTAGCCCACCATGTACTTCTAAAAGCGCCACAGAGCTGCGTTGCAGAGAGGTGTAAAAGGGGCGTGGCCTCTGTACACCTCTCTGCAACGCAGCCCCTGGTGCATACTGGAGGTTCCTGGTGGGCTAGTTGGCCCCCAGGGACCCCCAGTATTCAAGGGGAATTACTTCCCTTCTTAAAACGCGCCAGGGGGCGCGTTTGCAGAGTACTGCAGGGAGGGGGCGGGCCTCGGCACGATGCCGGTCTTTTTTTTTTAATGGGAGGGGGCTGCGTGGCCCCCCTTCCCTTGGCCACTTTTGGCCCCGGAGACCCCATCCCCCGGGGCCTGAGCATTTTTTTTTTTTCAAATTAAAAAAAAAACTGGAAAGGGGCCGCGCGGCCCCCCTTCCCTGGGCCTGTATTGGCCCCGGGGACCCCATCCCCCGGGGCATGCCCTCAATTTTTTAATTTTTTTTATTTGGAGGGGGTGCGTGGCCCCCCTCCTCAGGCCATTTAAGGCCCCGGGGACCCCATCCCCAGGGGCCTTAATGCCCCTGCCCTTTTTTTAATTTTTTTATTTTTTTCTAATTTGGGGAGGGGGGCTGCGTGGCCCCCCTCCCTGGCCACTTATGGCCCCGGGGACCCCATCCCCCAGGGCCTGGCCTCTCGTTGGGGACTGTGGGGGGGTCCCCAAACCCCCCACAGTCCCGCCGGCTCCCCACCTCCTGCGCGAGCCGGCATTGCTTTTCCACATGGGGAGCAGCTAACATGCTGCTCCCCATGTGGAAAGCAGTCTTTGGATATTGGAAGCAGAGCAGGTTCCTGCTTTCGCTTCCAATATCCAAAGCAAGTTTGCAATGACAGGACGGGAGCCGCGAGGCTCCCGTCCTGTCATTGGAAACAGCAGTGTCCCGGGGTAGGCACCCCGGGACACTGCAGGAGCCGGCCCTGGGGGGTGGCGGTCCCCAGGGCCATCCCCCCTCCCAACTATTTCACAGCCCTGGGGAGGTGGTGGTCCCTGGGCTTTGGGGTCCGTAACGGACCCCTATATTCAAATGTTTAGTGCCCCGGGAGGTGGCGGTCCTCGGGCGTGTGGGGGCTGGAGCCCCCCACACAGGTCAAAAAATGTTTTTAAAAAAGAAGCCCCGGGGGTGGCGGTCCCCGGGCTGCGGGAGGGCAAAGAGCCCTCCTGCACCATTATTTTCTTAAGCCCCGGGGGTGGCGGTCCTCGGGCTTGGGGGCCTTAGAGGCCCCCACATTAAATTTAAACCCCCCCCACCATGCCCCCGGGACTTGGCCCACCCGGGCGCAAATTAACATCGAAGCACGGGAGACCGCGCTTCGATTTTTTTTTCTTTTCGGCAGGATCCGCGCTCCCTGAGCGCATCCTGCCGATTTAAAAAAAAAAAATGTTTTTTTCTACCCAGGGGGTCCTTGTGGGACCCCTGAGCAGACCTAGGGGTCAGGGTGTTTCTACCCTGCCCCCTTTGTGCGTTTTGCGCACTTTTTTACTGCTTTCTTGTTCCTCGGTTCTACTGAGGAACAAGATGGCTGCCAACACTTCCTGGTTTGGAGTGTTGACAGCCAATTAGCAGACAGCTCGTGATCGGGAGGGTGCGCGAATCCAACGCGGCCATAGATATATATGTGATTTTCCTTTTGATTTTCTCAGGAACTACTGAACGGATTTACACCATTTAACAAAAAGGGTTCTTTCTGAACCAAGAACTACCTCTTTGCCAAATTTGGTGTAATTCCGTTCAGCAGTTCGGGCTGTAGCCGTGTCTAAAGTTTCCTATGGGAAAATGAATGGGAAAACACGTTTTGGGACCCCCTTTTCTCGGCCTCCGCTTGACGAATCACCCGAGACTTTCAGGGTAGGAGCGGACCGGAGCGGGCCATAAAGTTTTAAAATTTCGCGAAGATTCGCCAACCGGCAAGAGAGTTATTTCAAATAGAATGTCGCGGATTTCCTATGGAAAATAGGTCCTAACTATAACTATCTACTGGCGACCGCCAGTAGATAATATATGAGATTTTCTCTCTACATATATGTATATATATATGTATATATACATATATACATATATTATCTACTGGCGGTCGCCAGTAGATAGTTATAGTTAGGACCTATTTTCCATAGGAAATCCGCAACATTCTATTTGAAATAACTTTGGCGCCGGATGACAAATCTTCGCAAAAGTTTCAAAACTTGTGGGGTGCTCCGGTCCGCTCCTATCCTGAAAGTCTCGGGGTGATTCGTCAAGTGGGGGCCGAGAAAAAAGGGGGGTCCCAAAACGTGTTTTCCCCATGCAATTTTCCATAGGAACCTTTCATCGCAGCTACAGCCCGAACTGCTGAACGGAATTACACCAAATTTGGCAAAAAGGTAGCCCTTGGTTCAGAGTCATGCCTTGTGGTGAAATGGTGTAAATCCATTCAGTAGTTCCTGAGAAAATCAAAAGTAAAATCACATATATATCTATGGCCGCGTAGGGTCCGCGCACCCTCCCGATCACGAGCTGCATGCTAATTGGCTGTCAAATGGCTGTCAACACTCCAAATCAGGAAGTGTTGGCAGCCATTTTGTGCCTCGGTAGAACCAAAGCACAGAAACAAGTGCGCAAAGCGGAAAAAGGGGGCAGGGTAGAAACACCCTGATCCCCTAGGCCTGCTCAGGGGGTCCCACAAGGACCCCCTGAGCAGAAAAAGCATTTTTTTTTTTTTTTTAAATTGGTGGGATGCGCTTAGGGTGCGCGGATCCCGCCGTAAAAAAGAAAACCGAAGCGTGGTCTCCCGCGCTTTGATGGTATTTGGCCCATGGGTGGGCCAAGTCCCGGGGGCATGCGGGGGTTCAATGAAATAATGTGTGGGGGCCTCTAAAGCCCCCCCAAGCCCCGGGGACCGCCACCCCCCGGGGCTTTGAATTATAAATGGTGCAGGAGGGCACACGGCCCTCCCGCAGCCCTGGGGACCGCCACCCCCCGTGGCTTCTTTTTTTAATTGATTAAAATACCTGTGTGGGGGGGCTCGAGCCCCCCCACATGCCCCGGGGACCGCCACCTCCCCGGGGCACTAAAAATGTAAATGTGGGGGTCCGTTACGGACCCCGAGCCCCGGGGACCACCACCTCCCCGGGGTTGTGCACAGGATGGGAGGGGGGCCGCGTGGCCCCCCTCCTGGAGCCTGTGATGGCTCTGGGGACCACCACCCCCCAGGGCCGGCTCCTGCAGTGTCCCGGGGTGCCCACCCCGGGACACTGCTGTTTGCTATGGCAGGGCGGAGCCCCGCGGCTCCCGCCCTGTCATAGCAAACTTGCTTTGATTTTTGGAAGAGAGAGCAGGAAACCTGCTCTCTCTTCCAAAATTCAAGCAAATTGCTTTTCCACACGGGGAGCTGCATCTAAGCAGTTCCCAGTGTGGAAAAGCAATGCCGGCTCCCGCAGGAGGCGGGGAGTCGGCGGGACCGTATGGGAGTTGGGGTCCCCCCACGGTCCCCAAAGGATAGGGCCAGCCCCGGAGGATGGGGTCCCTGGGGTAAGTAGTGGCCCGGGAGGGGGGCCACGCGGCCCCCCTCCCCCAAATTATCAAAAAAAAAAAAAGGCCGGCCCCGGGGGATGGGGTCCCCGGGGCCTAAGGAGGTCTGAGGAGGAGGGCAATGCAACCCCCCTCCATGAAAAATTCAAAAAAAATATGTGCCAATGACCCGGGGGATGGGGTTTCCGGGCCGAAATTGGCCACGGGAGGGGGGCCCACGCGGCCCCCTTCCCGTTCCGTTTTTTTTTTTTATTTATAAAAGGGGATCAGGCCCTGGGGGATGGGGTCCCCAGGGCCCAAAATAATTAAAAAGAAGGGGGGCCACACAGCCCCCCTTCTAAAAAAAGACTGGCATCGCGCCGGAGGCCATGCCCCCTCCTTGGCAGCACTCTGCAAACGCGGCCCCTGGCGCTTTTGCAGAGGGGGAACAAATTCCCCTTGAATACTGGGGGTCCCTGGGGGCCAACTAGCCCACCAGGAACCTCCGGTATGCGCCAGGGGGCTGCGTTGCAGAGAGGTGTTCCGAGGCCACGCCCCTTTTTACACCTCTCTTCAACGCAGCTCTGTGGCGCTTAATGGAGGTAGCTGGTGGGCTAGTTGCACCCCAGGGAACCTCAGGATTCAAGGTGACCTAATACCCCAACTTAAATCGCGCCACAGGGCTCGTTTGCACAGTGGTGAAGGGAGGGGGCGGGGCTTCAGGTGACATGTGTGCAAACACACCCTGTGGCGCGTTTTAAGTTGGGAATTAATTCCCCTTGAATCCTGAGGGACCCTGGGGCCAACTAGCCCACCAGGAACCTCCAGTGCGCACCACAGGGTTGCGTTGCAGAGAGGTGGTCCAGGCCACGCCCCTTTTTACACCTCTGTGCAACGCAGCTCTGTGGCGCTTACTGGAGGTACCTGGTGGGCTAGTTGGACCCCAGGGACCCTTAGGATTCAAGGGGACTTTATCCCCAAACTTAAAACGGCCAGAGGGCGTGTCTGCCCACATGTAACCTCAGGCCCCCCCTCCCTACACCAGTGTGCAAACGTGCCCCATGGCACGTTTTAAGAGGAAGTTTTAATCCCCCTGCCCTATTATGTACTAGGGCCTTACAGAGGAGGTCATGCTAATCACAGGGGTAGCCCAACGCATTGTGTTCCCTAGTGTATGTAGGTGTTTTCACTGTATTCTAAGTGTCTTTTAGCATAGCACTGGCTCTAGGCCTGGTTAGTCAGAGTCAGTTACCACCAATACCCGTCTGAGAAAGATGTGGGCACAGGATGATTTTGCAACAAGGCCTCTTTCTGCTCCTCTGTTGGTTCTTTCTGCACATGTCTTGCTTCTTCCTGGATTTTTCTTCGTCTTTGTGGACTTCTGTTTCTTTCAACATTTCTTTTGCTTCTTTCTGTGCGTTTTTTCTTCTTTCTTCACATGTCCTACTTCTGTAGGCATAGTTACAAACTAGCATTTGAAGAACCTTTGAAATTCACTGAAAAAAACATAGGTTTCTGGCACGTTATAGTTAGAAATTAGCATTTAAAAAACCTTTGAAATTCACTGAAAAAACCATAGGTTTCAAGCACGTTATAGTTAGAAATTAGCATTTAAAAACCTTACAAATTCACTGAAAAAACCATAGGTTTTAGGGACAGTTATAGTTAGTTGGACATTGCACTCGTACAAAACCTGTGAAATTCCCCCGTTATAGTTAGTTCAGCTAACTATAACTCACGCCCCCGCAATGCACTGTTGATGACGTCACATATTACATCACTCATGACATGGTCAGTGACATCACTGATGACATCATTGATGACACCTCAAATGACATCACTGATGACATCACTGATGACATCATCCATGTGAAAATTTGATGCATCTTCTCACACCCTAATATAACCTTTGATACACCCACTCGAAATTACAGACTGCCATTCTCAAAACCATAGACACTCCAACACCAATAACTACATACCCACTCACTGATTCTTAGGTCTACACACACATCCACTCACTCACCCGTACAGTCACTCATACTTATGGTCACTCAGTACGGGACTATCATATGCACTCATACACCTACATAGACACTCACACACCGCCACTCATCCATAGAGGTACTCACACACCTAGTCAGTCATGCAAATAATTAATCACACTGCCATTTACTCACCTATACAGTGATACACACACCAGCTCACTTACTCATACAAATACTAGCACATTCTTACGCTCTTATACAATCACTGATACATGTACACACTCATCCATACAGCCACTCTCACAATCACACACTCTCACTTATAGCCAGTTATATACTCCAACACACATATATACTGCCTTTCACATATGTAGTTACTCACACATGTTGAAAAGACAAAGGGCCCCCTGATACCTATGTGAAGTACACCTAGACAGGGAAATATATACTGTAAATTTTCTAGGGCTACTTCAAAACTACAGAGCTAGAACATAGTTATATTGATAATAATGGTAGTGACACTAAAGTTAGAAAAATATAAAAATATTTATTATGAAATGAATACATAAAACACATTGCTAAATAGCATATACATTTTGTTGAAAAACAATTGCATCCTATAAACTATCATTCACCCATTCACTCAAAGCTACCTCACTATATAATATTGTGTGTGCCGTCAGCGTAATTAATTGATTCATAGTCTGACAAACCACATTACAGTACATATGATAGATACAATGTTTTAAATTAAAATGATAGTGGGGTGGTATCCAAGATGTCTCAACGCGCGTTTCGGCAGAAAACTGCCTTCCTCAGGAGAACCACCTTAATTCGTAATATTTCTGAAAGAAAGAAATTATTATCTCAACAAAATGTCACAGTGACACTACCATATCCTCAGTCTAGCAATTTTTATTTATATTCATGATTAACAAAAAGTCCACATTACAGAGCCTAAGAGTGGTGATAAATGAATGAAATAAAGTTTATAACAATCTAGTGACAAAGAATTAAATGGAAGATCGAAAATTGAACAGAAGACCCAAAGAAAAATATATAAATGTGATACCAAGGAAAGTGTACACCAGCAGTGAAGAAACTTCAAAATACCCGTGAATAGAGAATAGAATTCATATAGTAGCCAGGCCTTAAACCAGAGATGTGAGGTTTATGCCCATGCAATATATGGTGAGAAAGATTTATGAAGATAAGAAAAAGGAATTTACCGAACGTTCTTACCAAATGTACACCCTCACGGGACGTGAAGGTGTGTTCCTAAAGCAGAATACGGGGTCTTGATAGAAATACGTCCCGATTAGAGGTTAAATCCTATGGTGACAAACGATACTATAGTTGAGAATGCATTGGAAGGAGGGTTTTTTTTTAATAAGCCAATTAAATTTGTGAATAAACTGAGTGAAGCGACTTACTTATGGCATAAAGAGCAAGCCGCAGAGCTGGAAATAGGGAATCAGCTTAGCCTGATATGAATATGAAATGATAAATGGCTAAATCCTGCAAACCTGGAAGGTCACAAAAATGAACAAAGATTTCAATAATGAAATTTTTTAAAAAATTTTTTCGGATGAAACGCAAGAGAAAAAGGGCTTGACAGCGCAACCCAATATTAGAAAGAAGCCAGAAAATTACCTTGATGTAAAAGGTAAAAGACTCATGGAGGGCAGCCTGACATTCACTTGAACAGTGTAAAATCCCCAATTTTAAAAGTAGAATCTGTTGATAAATGAACATGAAGGAGCTAAATATCGATATAATACACAACAATCATAATCCAATACGTAACCATTGAACTCTGAGTTTCAAAAGAAAGAAGAAAAAGAAGAACTATGAGTCTCAAAAAGGAAAAGCTGAATGGCCAAAGATGAATAAAAAGCATGTCCGTATGCAACACACCAAACAAAACGCTAATGTAGCGTTAATTAACCGATGAAAAAACAAGAGAAATGAAAAGGGCTAACAGCCAGCAAACATGGCTATGTTTAACAAAGGTTAACTAGTCCCAGAATTCAATAATTAAACCTACAGCAGGGCTAAGGCAGGCTATCCTCCTAACACAGTCCAGGACCGGGGGGATTTGCGTATCTCACCTTAAGACATGTCGTGTCTACACGATGCGCAGAGCCTCCATAAAAACGCAGCGGTAGTAAGTCGGAATCCAAGAAGACCGGGAACCTGAGGTTGCAGGGTGGCTCTTTTGAACCGTAAGGCAGCGTATCTTTGATGACGTATGGTAAGTCATGTGATGCATTGTCATCATGTGACAATGGTTAAAATCAAGGGAAGCTAGGAAAAGTGAACGGCGCCATGTTGGAATGTGTGAGGCTCTGAACATGACATAGGATAACAATGATAATAGCGTCTAAAAGGCCGAAAAAACGAAAAATCCTAAGCGCACGTTGGTAATAAACAAGGACATGTGGTGCAAAAGACGTTACTCGATTTTTAGATCGGCCTCTGTGCGCAAGCTCAGTAACATGACGATACAAAAAGGTCAGGGAGCTCAGAGTATAAAACAGCAGCCATATCTGAGAATGATGGACTCTAAACCCTACATGGGCAACAATTGATTACAACTAGGCCTGGGCAGAAAACTACGCTACGCTCGCGTAGTTTGCGAAGTTTGCGCTACTTCGCACAACGCGAATTGCACGTAGCACAGTGCAAACACGCGTAGCATAGCGTAGCGTAGTGCAGCGGTCATTTTTTGCTTGCTCGCGGTCCTCAACGTCAAGTTGGCGACCGCGAGCAAGCAAAATGACATCCCGGGACACTTTTTCCTCGTTCGCGATCAGCAACACAAGTTGCCGATCGCGAGCGTGGAAAATAAACCTCCCGGCGAGATTCTCAACGCGGGGAGGTCAGGTTTCTCATTGCGAGTGGTCGCGTATGCTCGCGACCGCTCGCGATGAGAAACTACCAGTCCGCGTTGAGAAAGCTGCCGCTCGAGTAAAAATCTACTCGAGCGGCAGTAAAAGACAGCTCGCACTGTGCAAGATGCCGTTTTCAATGATTGCACAGTGCGGACAAGCATCCGGCACTGTGTAATCATTGCGAACACGCACTACGCAGTTCGCGTAGTGCTACGCGAAACTCGCGTAGTGCGAACTTCACTTTGCGTAGCTTCGCGAAGCGCTACTTCGCGAACTACGCCCAGGGTTAATTACAACATGTAACAAAACCGATAAAAAACAATAAAAAAAGAGGAAAGAAATGTACCAAAAAACGATGTGTATGCAATTAGCATATTGCAAGCGATACAGACAAATAAAAACATGACTACTAAACAGAGTAGAATGGAACAATGTATAAATCATGATAAAAAATCATGACATGTATCAGAGAACCACATCAACTGTGGTGGGGTCAAAGATGACAAATGATCGGCTAATGAGCAAAAGAAAAATTATTATACTGAGTAGCTATTATTATAGCGTAAGGCTTGATCCCAGGGTATGTCTAAATTCAGCCCTTGTATATGGGTGTCCAAAGTAAAGATCCAAAACACTTCTCTGCGTTTTCTGATGCTTTCTGAGTCAGTGCCATTTTTATTGTTGATTTTTTCTAGGATTAACCATTTGATGTCATTTTCAGTATGGTTTTTATCTTTATAATGTCTAACTAATGGTGCTAAGATCTTATTAGTTTTAATGGCAGACCGATGCTCGGTGAGACGTGTCGAAAACGGTCTTGACGTTTCACCGACATACCCCTTGTCACATGGGCAGAGTAACAGGTAAATTACATTCTCTGTTTTACAGTTAGTAAATGTTTTAAGTTGAATCTCTTTTTGTTGGTAAGTTCGAAATTACAGACTGCCATTCTCAAAACCATAGACACTCCAACACCAATAACTACATACCCACTCACTGATTCTTAGGTCTACACACACATCCACTCACTCACCCGTACAGTCACTCATACTTATGGTCACTCAGTACGGGACTATCATATGCACTCATACACCTACATAGACACTCACACACCGCCACTCATCCATAGAGGTATTCACACACCTAGTCAGTCATGCAAATAATTAATCACACTGCCATTTACTCACCTATACAGTGATACACACACCAGCTCACTTACTCATACAAATACTAGCACATTCTTACGCTCTTATACAATCACTGATACATGTACACACTCGTCCATACAGCCACTCTCACAATCACACACTCTCACTTATAGCCAGTTATATACTCCAACACACATATATACTGCCTTTCACATATGTAGTTACTCACACATGTACCACTGAGATATACATTCACTCACTAACACACCCATACACACACTCACCCACCCATACAGTCCATCACAGATGCACTCTTGAAACCATGCACCCAGTGAAATACCCACTCACACATCTATGCACAGAGTCACACACACCCCACCCACACAAACACTCAGGCACCCATACAGATACTCAGACAACCAATCAATAACCCATGTAGACACTCATGTAGCTATTCGCAAACCCATGCAGTCGCTTACACACCAACAGACAGACGGATACAGACATTCACACAGTTTAGTCACTAACCCATGCATTCAGTAAGATACGTATAATCACTCACTTATAGAGTCAGTCACGCACCTACTAAATCATCCATTCAGACACTTATACACCCACCCATTCTTCAATAGGGCTTTCCCTATATATATTAAACATATTTAAACTTTACAGAAACACACAGTCACTGGATGATGTAATCAGTGATGTCATTTGAGATGTCATCAGTGATGTCATCAGTGATGTCACTGACCATGCCATGCGTGATGTAATATGTGATGTCATCAACAGTGCATTGCGGGGGCGCGAGTTATAGTTATCTGAACTAACTATAACGGGGGAATTTCACGGGTTTTGTACGAGGGCAATGTCCAACTAACTATAACTGTCCCTAAAACCTATGGTTTTTTCAGTGAATTTGTAAGGTTTTTTAAATGCTAATTTCTAACTATAACGTGCCTGAAACCTATGGTTTTTTCAGTGAATATACATATATATACATATCTAGTCTACAGAGAGAAAAAGAGACTCTCCCTATCTCTCTCAAGAATATATACGTTTAGTACGCATGCTTTACATCGCATGCCATTACAACGTGGTCATTACAACGACCGCGTTGTTACAACGCTAACCATTACATCGCAAGTCGTTTCAACAACTTGCTGTAGGGAACACACTGGACTTAGGAATAGTATAATTTACTTTTCCAACTCCAGTTTGTGCAACAGCAGGAAAGGTATTGGATTTTAAATCCAACACCTTCTGCCCCCTACAGCAAGTAATTGTAACGACTTGTGATGTAATGGTTCGCATTGTAACAACGCGGTTGTTGTAATGACCGCGTTGTAATGGCATGCGATGTGAAGCATGGGATCTAAAGGCTGTTTCCTCTCTCTCTATATATATAGAGAGGGCTCTGATTGGTGCATGGGACTTGAAATTAAGTTTGTAGTACTGCCTGCATGTTTGCATTCACCCATGAAGAAGAAGCTGCGGGCTTCGAAACGCGTTGGTGTAATGAATTGGGAATACCATTTTGCCGGTTCCTCTAAATAAATGGATTCTTGTGAATCGGTCTTGCTGTGAGTGCGTCTTCGACTAGCAGAACAACCTATGGTAATATTTTT
This sequence comes from Calotriton arnoldi, assembly GCA_963921515.1. Lineage (NCBI taxonomy): Eukaryota > Metazoa > Chordata > Amphibia > Caudata > Salamandridae > Calotriton > Calotriton arnoldi. The sequence goes on from CAWUFW010003244.1 coordinate 98,797, forward strand.
CGCGGCGCGTTCTGGCCGCGGAAGATCCCACCGTCATGAAGAATGAATCATGAGGCCAGGAGTTGTGACTGTCCCGACTTCAAAAGGCACAGCAATTCCTTTAATTTTACCGGACAATGGTCTCCTGAGGCCCACTGGAGGGCTGTGAAAACATCGTAAAAGCAAGCGGAATTGCAGGCAACCCACCGGAGGGTCTAATTGGATTGGTTGCCATACTACAAATACCAGCATGCACGACTAAAGGTACTCACCTGTAAAACCCACTAGAGGGCTCTGATTGGTGCATGGGACTTGAAATGAAGTTTGTAGTACTGCCTGCATGTTTGCATTCACCCATGAAGAAGAAGCTGGGGGCTTCGAAACGCGTTGGTGTAATGAATTGGGAATACCATTTTGCCGGTTCCTCTAAATAAATGGATTCTTGTGAATCGGTCTTGCTGTGAGTGCGTCTTCGACTAGCAGAACAACCTATGGTAATATATATATATATATATATATATATATATATATATATATATATATATAAAGAGAGAGCGATCTCTCTTTCTCTATATTATTTTATAGTTATGGCTTCCCTGGGGGCCGATCTTTGCCCCCATGGAAAGCACATGCCTATAACAAAAAATTTGCCCCACTGGGGGTTGGCCACTGAGCAGGAGGACCGACCCCCTGCCAATTTTACAGCCTTTTTTTTGTTTGATATTATTTCATTTTTGTGGGGGGGGGCGATCGCGCCCTCCCCCCCAGGAAAAGCCAAAGTTTTATTTTTTTTTAAATGCCCCCGGGGGTGGGCAGCCTATTTGCACGATGGCCGACCCCCCTAAGACATCCCTGGTGTCTAGTGGGGTTTACTGGCTGTGGATCGCAGCGCTGCTGCGATACACAGACAGGAAACCCTTTCAGGAAGGCCTCGTTTGAAAGGGGAAACTCTCCCCTTTCAAACCAGGCCTCCCTGAAAGCTGGGGAGGCTGTTTTCGGCCTGTTTTCCCCGTCAGAGTCGAGCACGGTCTTACCTGCTGCTTTCTAGGCTCTGATGGGGAAAACTGTGATGTCAGAGCGCCTCGCGGCATGCTGACATCACAGATGGGCGGGAGGGGAGTCGGGGAGAGACACGGAAAGCCTTCCGCATCTCCCCCAGAAAAAAAATAAAAATAAAAAGGATTAAAAGGGGCCCTCCCTGGTGTCGGCCATTGGACGTGTGCCACACCAGGGAGGTAGTGCTTGCGTCAGCCATTGGCTGACGCAAGCACCAAAAGGGTTAATTCACTAACTTACACTTTTGAGAAAGTTTACTACTTTCTCAATATTCACAAACTCCAGGCTTCATTCTTCTACTGCATTTTGTAGTAATTTTTTTTAACACTACAAAATGAACTTTTTGTCAATCCTTATGCGTGCGGAGTTCTCCACCCCTACTGTGGTGTCTCTGCACATGTCAGGATAGATTTTATAGTAAAATTGGCAGGGACACAGGGAGGTGGGTCAGAAAAGGAGCAGGCTTACTACTAAGGGGGATGGGATTAGGGAAGAGTAAGAGGTGTTTAGGGAGCGATGTCACCCACCCACAAAGGAGTAAGCCAATTGAGAGGAGATGTGTAACTTACACTTTTGTAGTAAGTTTACACTCAGAGGTTAAAGTACTAAAATTATTACAAAGTATAACCGTACTCAAAAGTGTAGCTTACCATTGTGAATCAGACCTACAGACTGTAAGTTACTTGTTTTGAAGTGGTGAGTGATGTAGGAAAAGAAGAACAACATTTCTGTTGTACCAGTTTATAGGAAATCAAAAATAATGAGAGGATGATATCACAGAGAAAGGTCATGTAAAGAAAAAAGGGATGAGGATAACTATAAGAAGGTATTTGACTGAAGTTATGGAACTGGAAGATGTGTAGGTGGGGACTATCATAAGGCATTATATGAATTAGTATGCAAGAATGGAAATTAGTGATTTCCAATGGAGTGGTAATCTTTTTGCTGTGCCATGGAAGGATTAAGAAATATGTGAATAGACACGTGGGTGATATGGTAGGCACACATATGAGAATTGTACATGTGTGTATGAGCTGTCTCCATGGAGTTGCTGGAAACTAGATTGGAGAGAACTGGTCAGATTACACGATGAAAATAGCAGGCAAGCCAATTGAATCCATTGTTTGAAAATGATGATGCTTAGTCATTTTGTAAAAGAAGTGGATTTGAGACTAGAAATTGACCGATAGTTGTGCAATGACAATCATTCAGCTCTTTTTACTAAGTAGTAGAGTGAGCACCATGTCTCAGCAGAAAGTATGATTAAATATAATTAAAACGTGTGGTGAAAACCAGGACAGGTACCTGTATGAGGGTGCAGAAGGGCTCAAATGGAGAGCAGGAAGTGTTTACAGACTGGAAATTTGAAGGACCAAACCTGGTGGGTTGAAATGAGGTGATGAGGACATGATTGTTGCTTGTTTTAGGCAAACCTTTCAAAGTCATGAGAACTGTAAGGGCCTGCTTATAGATGTCTAGATACAAAGGTGTTTCAATTGGGAAACATTCTTACAATGCACGGTTCACCATGCAGTGCCTTTACCAGGCAGCTTTTACCACACATGCATTTACCAAGCATGCATTTTCTAGTGCTTTCACCACACATAACTTTACCACACAAGCTGTCTTGTTGAGGTAAGTATATGTGTGTGTGTGTGTGTGTGTGCATGTGTGTGTGTGTGTGTGTATATATATATATATATATATATATATATATATATATATATATTATCTACTGGCGGTCGCCAGTAGATAGTTATAGTTAGGACCTATTCTCCATAGGAAATCCGCAACATTCTATTTGAAATAACTTTGGCGCCGGTTGACGAATCTTCGCGAAATTTTCAAAACTCGTGGTCCGGTCCTATACTGAAAGTCTCGGGGTGATTCGTCAAGTGGGGGCTGAGAAAAAGGGGGTCCCAAAACGTGTTTTCCCCATGCAATTTTCCATAGGAACCTTTCATCGCAGCTACAGCCCGAACTGCTGAACGGAATTACACCAAATTTGGCAAAAAGGTAGCCCTTGGTTCAGAGTCGTGCCTTTTGGTTAAATGGTGTAAATCCGTTCAGTAGTTCCTGAGACATTTGAAAAAGAAAACACATATATATCTGGGCGGAGCCTAACCACACATGTCATCGTGAGATCTGATTGGCTGTCAGCACTTCATCCTGGAATTGCTGGCAGCCATCTTGGGACCAATATAAATGATAGTACCCCATTCAAATGCATTGTAGTGAATCGAAGATTTTGAGGGTTACCAAAAGGAGATCTATAAAGGGTGATAACAGACTTTAGTTACATTAGAATTCATTTGTTGATGGTACCATACTAATTTCAGGAATTGTGGTGTGTTCTAAGGTGATTTTACCCTGTGAAAAACCTTCTGCTGGGATATCATGAATCATGTTTGAGAGAAAACTATTTTCACATGCTTGTCCCATACAGTTTTGGAAGGTGCTCCAGAAGCTAAAATGAGAGCATATTTTCTGTAAATTCACATTATCTTTCTCAGTCATGTGAGAATGAAGTCTGACATTCTCAGTAAAACATGTACATCCAACAAGGGCAGAGACTGTCAGTTGATTCCTTTGTGTTCTACTGCAGCTTCCCAGAGTGTTCTAAAGAACAACTAGAGTGCTAACAGCCTTACTTATGACAAAAGTATGGCACACCTGAAGCCATCTTGATTGGAATAAACTGCTAACACTTAAAACATTTAATTTAAAAGGGAACAAAATGATGGGGTTCATTTTGTCATAGAAATTATGGTTAGTGCTGTAGAAAGAAAAATTAGGACATGTTTCAAGTGTGATCTCAAATATCTTCCTGTTATATTTCAACAGGAGCAGCTTGTCAGTTGATGCCTTTGTGTTCTACTGCAGCTTCCCAGAGTGTTCTAAAGAACAACTAGAGCGCTAACAGTCTTACTTATGACAAAATGATGGCACACCTGAAGCCATCTTGATTGGAATAAACTGGTAACTCTTAAAACATTTAATTTAAAAAGGAACAAAATGAGGGGGTTCATTTTGCCATAGAAATTATGGTTAGTGCTGTAGAAAGAAAAATTAGGACATGTTTTAAGTGAGATCTCAAATATCTTCCTGTTATATTTCAACAGGAGCAGCCTGTCAGTTGATGCCTTTGTGTTCTACTGCAGCTTCCCAGAGTGTTCTAAAGAACAACTAGAGTGCTAACAGCCTTACTTATGACAAAAGTATGGCACACCTGAAGCCATCTTGATTGGAATAAACTGGTAACACTTAAAACATTTAATTTAAAAAGGAACAAAATGATGGGGTTCATTTTGACATAGAAATTATGGTTAGTGCTGTAGAAAGAAAAATTAGGACATGTTTCAAGTGTGATCTCAAATATCTTCCTGTTATATTTCAACAGGAGCAGCCTGTCAGTTGATGCCTTTGTGTTCTACTGCAGCTTCCCAGAGTGTTCTAAAGAACAACTAGAGCGCTAACAGTCTTACTTATGACAAAAGTATGGCACACCTGAAGCCATCTTGATTGGAATAAACTGGTAACACTTAAAACATTTAATTTAAAAAGGAACAAAATGAGGGGGTTCATTTTGCCATAGAAATTATGGTTAGTGCTGTAGAAAGAAAAATTAGGACATGTTTTAAGTGAGATCTCAAATATCTTCCTGTTATATTTCAACAGGAGCAGCCTGTCAGTTGATGCCTTTGTGTTCTACTGCAGCTTCCCAGAGTGTTCTAAAGAACAACTAGAGTGCTAACAGCCTTACTTATGACAAAAGTATGGCACACCTGAAGCCATCTTGATTGGAATAAACTGGTAACACTTAAAACATTTAATTTAAAAAGGAACAAAATGATGGGGTTCATTTTGACATAGAAATTATGGTTAGTGCTGTAGAAAGAAAAATTAGGACATGTTTCAAGTGTGATCTCAAATATCTTCCTGTTATATTTCAACAGGAGCAGCCTGTCAGTTGATGCCTTTGTGTTCTACTGCAGCTTCCCAGAGTGTTCTAAAGAACAACTAGAGCGCTAACAGTCTTACTTATGACAAAATTATGGCACAACTGAAGCCATCTTGATTGGAATAAACTGGTAACTCTTAAAACATTTAATTTAAAAAGGAACAAAATGAGGGGGTTCATTTTGTCATAGAAATTATGGTTAGTGTTGTAGAAAGAAAAATTAGGACATGTTTTAAGTGAGATCTCAAATATCTTCCTGTTATATTTCAACAGGAGCAGCCTGTCAGTTGATGCCTTTGTGTTCTACTGCAGCTTCCCAGAGTGTTCTAAAGAACAACTAAAGCGCTAACAGTCTTACTTATGACAAAAATATGGCACACCTGAAGCCATCTTGATTGGAATAAACTGGTAACGCTTAAAACATTTAATTTAAAAAGGAACACAATGAGGGGGTTCATTTTGCCATAGAAATTATGGTTAGTGCTGCAGAAAGAAAATTTAGGGCATGTTTTAAGTGAGATCTCAAATCCTCTTCTATTTCATTAGAACATTCTGACATGCAGACTGAAACAATCACTTTCAATACCAGCAGTAGACTTCCAGTTAACTCCCTGGTGAGCAGTAGCTTTACTACAGTGATCTAATGAACAACTAGAGTGCTAACATTCTGAATTTATGGCAAATGTGTGACACATCTGAATGCCTTCTTGATGGAATCAAAGTAAAAAACTGAAAGCATTTCCTACTGAGGAGACTGCAGTAAATGACGAAATTAGGAAACTTCATAACAAATAAGTCTCCCAAGATGGCCACCAGAGAAAAAAGAGCCCAAATGTAGCACAAATATCACCCAGATGTAGCCCACATATAGCCCAATGACAGAAGTGTGCAAAACACTTTTTATTTTTAGTTTTTCTGAGTTTTATATAGTGCAAACTGGTCAGGTATTGGAGCGTTACATCTTACTTGGACCCCTTATTGCGTATTTTGCACGAAGTACATGAGATTGATCTTGCGAAACATTGAACTTTACAATTCTGTTAACCTGAAGTTGCTCTGAACCGGGCTTTGTAACACCCGTTTTTACCTACTGGTTTTAATTAATTCTCACTGTATTGTATTAGGAAAGAGGATTTACTGTTTTTATGTACACTTTTATGATCTATGTTTCTAAATCAGATCAAATAAAGTTTAATGAATTCTATGGCAGGACGGAGGCGAGGATTATGCATATTTTTCCTCACTTTATTTGCATAGCAGTTCAAAGAAAACGTAACACAACAATCATTAAACAAAAGACTACACAACCCATGAACCATTAGGGGTAGTCTCCAAGGCAACTATAGTCCAATCATATCACAGTCCATCGTATATAATATTGTGACGTCCCTTCCGTTTCCTCTTTCTTCCCTGCTCGTCAGTTAAGTGCATTCCTTACATTCTTGGCTTAATCTGACGTTGTTGCTGTTTGTATAGCGGTTTCTTGTGCACGTTATTAGCATTATTGCCTTGGTATTGTTTCATATTCCCTGCGCAGCAGGCTCTTGCCCGAGCGCGTTCTCCCCCTCGCAGTTTCTCCCGCTGTGTGCTCTGCGCGCGGTGAGATCCTGTCAGGCGCATCTGGTCCGAGCGAGGCAGCTCCGTCGAGCGCTCCCGCTGGTCTTTACACGCGTTTGGTAATCCGGTCACTCCTTTAGTGTCCGCTTGATTCCCGACCAACCCTCGCCTAATTTTGACACCGCTACGCAGTGATTTCCCCACACGGCCACGTTAGTGACCAGCGCCACCTGGTGGTGGTAATTGGTATTGCGCCTCAGTCTATTCTTATAACAGCTTCGGGGAAAGCCCAGCTGTTGGAGCACCGGCGAGGGGGCTGTCTTAAGGATTTTAAGGGCATTTGTTCTGTGCTCACACCCTCTGCTATCATGTCTTCTCCAGAAGACCATTTCTACTCATCATACTACCAGGAAGTGGAGGAGGAATGGCCCCCCAACTTCTCCCTCCAGCAGTGGACCAAGCCCTCTCTCTGGCTATTTCTAGGGCGCTGGCTCCTCTTAGGGATCAGGTTGATAAGCTGGCGAAAAGCATCCCTGGGGTGTTCAGTGACCCAGATCTGGTGGTGGCGGGTCCAAGTAGCTCCCAGATGGGGAATAAAGGGCCGTTAAGCATAACGCAGGGCACTTGGAAGGATTTGATAAACTTACGGAGACCTTCCTCAAGAGTGCGCGAATGCTAAAACATGCACCCTGCCGGGAGGAGGAGGGGCCCGGAGAAAATTGCGACACTGTCACCACTATTGTAGACCCCAACGGCGGGTTTCCCTTAGAGGGAGAGGGTGTATCGGAGGATGATTTCTCCTCCGATGAGGATAAGGACTCGGGGCGTCCCTGGCGTCCAGAGTCCCACTCCTCTCAGTCCCCGGTTGGGGACGGGGTCCACTCGGACTTGTTCGAGCCTACCCAAATTTACCATCCTAGGTCGGCAGAGTGGACACCTGACGCCAAAGTGGCAGAGTATGTGGTGGGGAAAATCCATCAACCCCTTGAAAGGGAGGTCAGGAATAGGATGAGGGGAGAATGCCCCAGGCCCTCACTGAAGGGGAAGGTGGCACACATGCCTGAAATTGATGAGAAACTATGTACCTTTTTCTCCAAGTAGATGAGGGATCCCAAGAAAGGAATTGATAGGTCTTGGACGTGGTAGGGCCCTTGACCCAAATTATTCAATTGACGGAGCGTTCCAAAGATTCAGGATCCCCTTTGTCCACGGATATTGTGGCTGGTTGGGCGCACTACCCTAAACCCTAAAACACTACCCCCTCCACTACCCAACCACTGCACTACCCTAAACCCTAAAACACTATCCCCAGCACGACACCCTACACTACCCAAACATAACTGCACTACCCTAAACCCTAAAACACTACCACCAGCACGACTCCCTACACTACCCAAACACCACTGCACTACCCTAAACCCTAAAACACTACCCCCAGCACGACTCCCTACACTACCCAAACACCACTGCACTACACTAAACCCTAAATATACCCCCAGCATGACCTCCCACACTACACAAACACCACTGCACTACCCTAAACCCTAAAACACTACCCCCAGCACGACCCCCTACACTACCCAAACACCACTGCACTACCCTAAACCCTAAAACACTAACCCCAGCATGACCCCCTACACTACCCAAACACCACTGCACTACCCTATACCCTAAAACATGACCCCCTACACTACACAAACACGACTGCACTACCCTAAACCCTAAAACACTACCCACAGCATGACCCCTTCACTACACAAACACCACTGCACTGCCCTAAACCCTAAAACACTACCCCAGCACTACCCCTACACTACCCAAACACCACTGCACTAACATAAACCCTAAAACACTACCCCCAGCACGACTGCCTACACTACCCAAACACCACTGCACTACCCTAAACCCTAAAACACTATCCCCAGCACGACCCCCTACACTACCCAAACACCACTGCACTACCCTAAACCATAAAACACTACCCCCAGCATGACCCCCTACACTACACTAACACCTCTGCACTACCCTAAACCCTAAAACACTACCACCAGCATGACCCCCTACACTACTCAAACACCACTGCACTACCCTAAACCCTAAAACACTACCCCAGCACGACCCCCTACACTACCCATACACCACTGCACTACCCTAAACCCTAAAACACTACCCCCAGCACGACCCTCTACACTACTGCACTACCCTAAACCCTAAAACACTACCCCCAGGACGAACCCCTACACTACCCAAACACCACTGCACTACCCTAAACCCTAAAACACTACCCCCAGCACGACCCCCTACACCACCCAAACACCACTGCACTACCCTAAACCCTAGAAAAGAAACCCCCACCCCATGCCCAATCCCCCTTACCTCTCACTCCTCATGGTTCCTCTCTCCTCGTGGTTCCTGCTTTACGTCATCTCTGAGGGGCAGTGCACGTCGTTGTGAGGAAACGGAACAGCCTCTGTTTCCTTACAACGACATGGATCGTCTACATGTTTTTTAGAACGCATGGTCATTTACCATACATACCTTTACAACAAAATTTGTTGTAAAGGCATGCGTGGTAAATGACCATGCGTTCTAAAAAACTGCGTAGGAATGACTTTGTGATGTACAACCATGCGTGGTACTGCATGCGTTGTAATGGTATCGCAAAGTAAAAAAGTCGTTGTAACGTCTGTTTACCGATCGAAGCTGGCCCCTATTCTTCAGTGAGACGTTTATTTGATTAATTAGGAGGAAGGAATGTGGTTTTTTTTACCGAAAGTGCATTCCCGGCTGTTGTATTGTGAAAGTGTCCGCGTGGCCTGGTTTCACTTCTGGTGAGAGAGTGGAAGAGTCTGTTTGGATCTAAAGGAGTTCTGTTGTTGGACGGGGCCGGCACGACATGTCATCAGAAAACATAGCTAATGGAAAGCGTCCTCCCTGAAGTGTGGAGCAGTGCCATGAGAGGTCAACGAGTGTGCGTCCCACCGCAGTATGACCGCACCGCGTGACCCATGTGCCGCCTCCAGGGTACGGGAGGCAGAAGCGGCATCGCAGGTCCTCTTGAAGACCGTTGTAGCACTAATTCTACATTTTGGTACTAGGGCATTTTAACTTCGTTGTTCCTGCCAGATACAAAGAGAAGATCCTGTGTTATTCAGTGCCCTTGTTACCTTTTATGTGGGTTGTGGTGCTTGTCACTTCGCTGCCCCGCCGGTGCACACGACTGGGCACCCCACCTCGTGTGCCATCTGCAGGGCCTCTGCCCTCGGATCACTGGTTTCGGTTCTGGAGTGGCAACATAAACAGTTGCTCCCAAAGGACTAGCCTGAACACTTAGGTGAATATCCCCTGCACCAGCATTCCACGGAAATTCTTTCCTAGCTCTCCCACGTCAACGAGCACGGCTCCGCTCGCGACACCGTATGACATCATCGGAGACATAAGAGGACCTCGTCGGCGTGCTGACGTCAGTTCCACCCATTTTTTCCGTGCCACCGAGGCAAACAGGGGACCGAGGCATTTTCACATGTATACATAGTATAATAAATATATATATATTCACTGAAAAAACCATAGGTTTCAGGCACGTTATAGTTAGAAATTAGCATTTAAAAACCTTAGAAATTCACTGAAAAAACCATAGGTTTCAGGCACGTTATAGTTAGAAATTAGCATTTAAAAAACCTTAGAAATTCACTGAAAAAACCATAGGTTTCAGGGGCGTTATAGTTAGTTGGACATTTCATTCGTACAAAACCATAGAAATTCCCCCGTTATAGTTAGTTCAGCTAACTATAAATCGCGCGCCCGGAATGCACTGCTGATGACGTCACATATTACATCACTCATGACATGGTCAGTGACATCACTCATGACATCACTGATGACATCTCAAATGACATCACTGATGACATCACTGATGACATCATCCAGTGAATGTGTGTTTTTCTGAAAATTAAATATGTTTTATATATGTATATCTCAAGGTCGATGGAAGAATAAATGGGTATATAAGTGTCTAAAAGGATAATTTTTTTTCTCGTAAAATTGATTGTATAACTGACTAAGGGCCCGATTCTGATGCAGGTTGGAAAAGCTTCCCAACCGAGGGCCTGATTCTGATGCGGTTAGGAAGGCCTCCTAACGGCATTTGCTCCTTCCAAATCGGATCGGGAACGTGTCTTCCCAACCGAGGGCCCAATTCTGATGCGGTTAGGAACAAATGTTCCCATTGAAGTCAATGGGAGTTCAACCAAATCGTATCTGGAAGCATCCGGATGTATCCTACTCCGCCGGTCGGACTTTCCCGATCCGAGTGGGTCGGACACCATTTCCCAACCGATTCGGTCGGGAAGCTTTTCCAACCCGCATCAGAATCGGCCCCATAGTGTATCTTAGTGAATACATGGGTTAGTGAGTAATGTTTAAATATGAAAATATCTGTATAAGTCTCTCACTTTGTGTATAAGTGGCTGCATGGGTTGGTGAGTAGCTACATGAGTGTCTATATGGGTTATTAGTTGGTTTTTTGAGTATCAGTATGAGTGTCTGAGTGTCTGTATGGTTCGGTGGGGGTATTACTTAGTGCATAGATGCATGAATGAGTGACTCACTGTTTGTATGTGTTGAAGACAGCATTTGTGCAGGACTGTATAGGTGGATGAGTATGTGTATGGGTGTGTTAGTGAGTGAATGACTGTCTCAATAGTGTCTTTATGAGTAACTACATATGTTTTAAACTAGTATATGTGAGTATTGGTGTATATAAGTGAGTATATGTGAGAGTGAGAGATTGGAAGAGTTCCTGTACAAATAAATAGGTGTTTCTATAAGTGATTGTTTAAGAGAGTAAGTATGTGTAAGTTTCTGTAGAAGTAAGTGTGGTAGTGTGTGTATAACTGTATATGCAAGTAAATGGATGTTTGATACTTTGTTTGCATGTGTGACTATGTGTGTGAGTAACTCTATGGATGAGTGGCGGTGTGTAACAGGATGTATAGGTGTATGAGTACATATGATGAGTGAGTACATGTATGAGTGACTGTATAGGGACTGTTGGTGAATGAGTGGATGTGTGTGTAGATCTTGGAATTACTGAATAGGTGTGTTGTAACTGGTATTGGTATGTCCATTGTTTTGAAAATGTTAGTTTGTATTTTTGAGTGTGTGTATCAAAGGTTATATTAGGGTGAGAGGAGGTCTGTCACTCTATCACAAGGATGATGTCATCAGTGATGTCATCAGTGATGTCATTTGAGATGTCAGCAGTGATGTCATGAGTGATGTCACTGACCATGTCATGAGTGATGTAATATGTGACGTCATCAGCAGTGCATTGCGGAGCACGCGAGTTATAGTTAGCTGAACTAACTATAATGGGGGAATTTCTATGGTTTTGTACGAGTGAAATGTCCAACTAACTATAACGCCCCTGAAACCTATGTTTTTTTTAGTGAATATATATATATATATATATAATATACAAGTTATTCTCCCATGTACTGCAGTAAGTGATGTCTGTGTCCTGGCAACTAGCAAAGTATAGTGTTTCTAGGGATAATTTTGATACCAGATGTAAATTACCATTGATACCAAGCATGGGCACTAGCGATGGTAGTCATTAAATCTAGTGGTGGCTCAGATAACAGTGATACACACAAGATATGGGTTTGGGACACAATCAATTAAAATTGTTCTACATTCAGGCACTTAGGGGCCGATTCCGATCTCGGCCGGTAGGGCTCCGAATCGGATTCGGCTTTACCGGATTCCATTCGGAGCCCTGTTTCACGACCGATTCGTACGTGGGTCCGGCCGAGCGAGTACGATGCAAGCGCCCGCGAAATCGCCGACCGACTCGAATGCGGCCTCAACACGCTTCGACCGACTCGCACGGACACAACTCGCACCGCGCGATGGAGTCGTTCCCTGGCCGGGTAAGTACGATGCGCGCCGCGAGCAATCCAACCGACTCGCGCCGTCCGGCTCAAAAGAGCTGTCGGAGCCGGGCTTTGGGGGTCCGCGTCGGACCCCGTGTACGCGTGGCCGCACGAGTCGCAAACAGGGGGGACCCATGGGTCCCCCCTACCTGTGCATGTACGGCATGATGCGCTTCAACGCATACCCGCTGTAGGGGGCGCCCTTGTTCGCCTCGCACCCATTGAGTCAATGGGAGCCCGGGTACGCGTTTTACGACCGGCTCCCATTGACTTCAATGGGAGTCCGACCGAATCGAGTCCGGGTGCATGCGTGCGCATCGTACTCGTTCGGTCGGACTGCCAGAATCCGATTCGGTCGAAAATCTCTCCGGGTCCGGCTCGGTCGAAGAGATTTCCGGCCCGAATCGGAATCGGCCCCTTAGCCGAAATTAGTGGGATTGTCCATTTCCCCACAACCCGCACAACAATCATCTAAATCTTGAGCACTCAGCTTGAGAGAGTAGTATGCATTTTTGGTTGTGTGATATTACAATACCCGGACACTTACCTGTTAGTACAAAACACTGCTGCCTGTCAATACACATAGATACTGTGACATAATGGATCAGATATTGCCCAAGACAAGGTACCCATATATATTACCATAATGAGCCACTGTGATGGTGTTGTATTCTGAACCAGACATATGAGACACATACTGGCACAGGGATTAACAGCTGTGCTATACATTGTAAGATCACGTTGCCCGGCACCAAAACTTCTACATTTGCCAAGTCATGCATGAATTCTTTTTAAGTCACTTACATGATTAAGCATAATAATTGTATACCACTCTCATACAAAGCAACCATTAATGGCAACCTTTTAACTTTGCACTCAAAGATTCTGTTGATGGTAGCAAATCAAAACATTCCCTTTCATATTTTACTTTTGCTATAGTATTTCTCAATGGTCACTATTTTTTAACCCTTTCTTGCACTTTATTAAAGAAGCCCTTGGAATCACTGACATAATATCGACTACAAAAATATCCCCATACACAAATAGCGACATCCACAATATCGACATCCTATCTTTAAAATGTAAAATACAAAAATATCGAACAAAAATATCGATGTAAAAAATATCGATGTACAAAATATCGATTTTTTTAATATATCAAAAATAATGGTTAATAAATTAAATAATAAAATTAACTTCAAAAAAATATTTAGATGCAATATACATTTAAACAAATATAATAAATAAATTTAATTTAAAAAATGTAAATGTACATATATAAAATGTAATATATAAATGTATATTTACTTTAAAACAATGAATAAATGAATAAATGTAATTTATTTTAAAATGTTATAAGTATATAAAAATTAAAAAATATATATATAAATATACCTATACCTATAACACAAAATGTAACAAAAATTCATTACATTATAAATTAAAATATTAATACATTTTAAAAAAATGTAAATGTACATTTTGCACTCCATTGAGTGCAACAGTAAGAAAAGTGTTGGATAGCGTAGAGGTAAAATTTACTATTGCCACTCCAGTGAGTGCAACAGTAGGGAAAGTGTTGGATAGCGGAGGGGAAAAAATTACTATTCCCACTTCAGTGAATGCAACAGTAGGGAAAGTGTTGGATAGCGCATCTGTAAAAATTACTATTCCCACTCCAGTGAGTGCAACAGTAGGGAAAGTGTTGCATAGTGGAGGGGTAAAAATTACTATTCCCACTCCAGTAAGTGCAACAGTAGGGAAAGTGTTGGATAGCGTAGGGTTAAAAATTACTATTCCATTTACAGTGAATGCAACAGTAGGGAAATTGTTGGATAGCGGAGGGGTAAAAATTACTATTCCCACTCCAGTGAGTGAAACAGTAGGGAAAGTGTTGGATAGCGGAGGGGTAAAAATTACTATTCCCACTCCAGTGAGTGCAACAGTAGGTAAAGTGTTGGATAGCGGAGGGGTAAAAATTACTATTCCCACTCCAGTGAGTGCAACAGTAGGTAAAGTGTTGGACAGCGGAGGGGTAAAAACTACTATTCCCACTCCAGTTAGTGCAACAGTAGGGAAAGTGTTGCATAGCGCAGGGGTAAAAATTACTATTCCCACTCCAGTGAGTGCAACAGTAGGGAAAGTGTTGGATAGCGTAGGGTTAAAAATTACTATTCCCACTACAGTGAATGCAACAGTAGGGAAATTGTTGGATAGCGGAAGGGTAAAAATTACAATTCCCACTCCAGTGAGTGCAACAGTAGGGAAAGTGTTGGATAGCGGAGAGGTAAAAATTACTATTCCCACTCCAGTGAGTGCAACAGTAGGGAAAGTGTTGGAGAGCGGAGGGCTAAAAATTACTATTCCCACTCTTGTGAGTGCAACAGTAGGGAAAGTGTTGGATAGCGGAGGGGTAAAAATTACTATTCCCACTCCAGTGAGTGCAACAGTAGGGAAAGTGTTGGATAGCAGAGGGTTAAAATTAATATTCTCAATAAAGTCAATAAAAAAATAAAAACAAACAAAAGATCAACTACAATACAAAAATTGTTAAAAACACAAAAATAAAAAATATATAAAAATATTAAAAATAACAAAAAATAAAAACATGGTATAATGTAAAAAAATCTAAAAATTTCCAACAAACATTATTTTACAACAACTAAAATTTTTTACAAACAAACTATATTTATTATAAATTAATTATTATGAAAACCATTAATTGTTACATAAAATAAATATGCTTTATTTCCTACCCCATAACACCACATATTTCACAAAATGAATCTACATTTTTTTTTTAAATTGTACCTCCATAATTCACATAATTAATTATCAAATAAACAAATATTATTAATTAAAAATCAAATAAAGACATACAAAAATTAATTTACTAACCAAACATTACCCCTATAAAACCAAAATCCACACACAAAATAAAAGTAAACAATAACCATAAAAATGTATTAATTAAAGAATGAATAATAATGAGCAAATAATTATTAATTAATAAAACATAAAACACTTTCCACCCTCTATCCCAATAACCACCACAACACACACATAAAAGTCGTTACACATTTCCCATAAGTGGGCCCGATTCACAGAACTAACTTAAGACAAAATCCTAAACTTACTACCATTTTGGTATTCACAGAAGGCACTTAATCATTTTGGTATTCACAGAAGGCACTTACTCATTTCGGTATTCACAGAAGTTAGTAGTCCTAACTTTAGGACACCTAAATGCCTTCTGTGAATACCGAAAGTCTTAAAGTTAGGATTTTACTTAACTTTACTACTCCTAGACTGAGAAAAATCCTAACTTTAAGACTTTCGGTATTCACAGAAGGCATTTAGGAGTCCTAAAGTTAGGAGTCCTAACTTTATTACTCCTAAACTGAGAAAAATCCTAACTTTAAGACTTTCGGTATTCACAGAAGGCATTTAGGCGTCCTAAAGATAGGACTACTAACTTTACTACTCCTAAACTGAGAAAAATCCTAACTTTAAGACTTTCAGTATTCACAGAAGGCATTTAGGAGTCCTAAAGTTAGGAGTCCTAACTTTACTACTCCTAAACTGAGAAAAATCCTAACTTTAAGACTTTTGGTATTCACAGAAGGCATTTAGGAGTCCTAAAGTTAGGACTACTAACTTCTGTGAATACCGAAATGAGTAAGTGCCTTCTGTGAATACCAAAATGAGTAAGTGCCTTCTGTGAATACCAAAATGGTAGTAAGTTTAGGATTTTGTCTTAAGTTAGTTCTGTGAATCGGGCCCACTGATTTTATATTTTTTAAATGTTTTCAATTAACAACAACTTATTAATTATTTGAAAATAATTTACTTCACACCCTTTACCACTATAAGCCCCACAACTCACATCTCAAATTAATTACACAATTGCCATAATTAATTTTTAATAAATTAAATACCATCAATTATCAATTAATTATATATTAATTTTCAAATAAATTACTTCACACCCTTTTCCCCTATAAACCCCACCACCCATTCCTAAAAAATGACACAATTAACATAATTAATTACAAAATAGTTAATTCATTAATATTAATTAACAAACAATTGCTAAATAATTATTAATAAACTAATTCCCACAGTTAACACTATAAATTAAAAATTAAATACATTTAATATATCAAAATTATTATTACATTTATTAAAATAAAATTACTTCTCACCATATTCCCCTATAAACCCACAACCCGCTCTTACAAAAATAACACAATTAACATGATTACCAATTAATTAATAATAATTAACAACCAATTAATAATTAATTAATAATAAATTAATTTCCACAATTAACACTATAAAATATAAATTATATAAATACTAATAAAAAAATTAATGAATTAATTATAATTAACCCCTTTGGTGCTTGCGTCGGCCAATGGCCGACGCAAGCACTACCTCCCTGGTGCGGCGCACGTCCATTGGCCGTCACCAGGGAGGGCCCCCTTTAAACCTCCGGTGCATCGCACCGGAGATTGTTTTTTTAATTCCCCCTGGGGGAGACGTGGAAGGCTTTCCGCGTCTCCCCCGCCCCTCCCGCCCATCTGTGACGTCAGCGCGCCGCGAGGCGCTCTGACGTCACTGATTTCCCACCGGAGCCGAGGACAGCAGCAGGTAAGGCCGCGCTCGACTCCGATGGGGAAATCCGGCCGAAAACGGCCTCCCCAGCTTTCAGGGAGGCCTCGCTTGAAAGGGAGAGTCTCCCTTTCAAACGAGGCCTTCCTGAAAGGGTTTCCTGGCCGTGGATCGCGGCAGCGATGCGATCCACGGCCAGGAAACCCCACTAGACACCAGGGATGTCTTTGGGGGTCGGCCCTCGTGGTAATGGGTCGGCCTCCCCCGGGGGCATATTTATTTAATTTTTTTAAGTTGGCTTTGTTTGGGGTGCGCGATCGCACTCCAAAAATGAAAAAAAACGATTTTTTTTTTTTTAAATGGCGGCGATATTGGCAGGGGGTCGGTCCTCCTGCTCAGTGGCCGACCCCTGTGGGGGCATATTTTCTATTTACCCATGTTGGCTTTCCTTGGGGGCATGATCGCCCCCAAAAATGCTAAAAATAATTTTAAAAAAGTACAATGGTGGCAATATTGGCAGGGGGTCGGTCCTCCTGCTCAGTGGCCGACCCCTGTGGGGGCATTTTTTTATACCTATGTGCTTTCCGTGGGGGCCACAATCGGCCCCCAGGGAAGCCATAGCTATAAAAAAAATTAGAGCAAGAGAGAGATCTTTCTTTATATATATATATATATATATATATATATATATGAGAGAGAGAGAGAGAGAGAGTCTCTTTCTCTCTGTAGATGATATATGTATATATATGTATCTATATACATATGTATGTGTATATAGATACATATATATACATAAGTCTAAAGAGTGAATGATATATATATGTATCTATAAACATATACATATATATGTATAGATATATGTATATAGATGTATATAAATATATGTAGAGATAAAATCTATGTATATATATATATATATATATGTGTCCGTGTCCGTGTGTGTGTGTATATATATATATATATTATAGCAAAGGTATCGAATAAACGTCAAGCCTGAATGGCAATGCTACCCTTGTGTCGGTGACCGATTCTTATGAAGATTTCGGAAATGGTTTATATATATATGTGATCAAGGACACAGTCGGTGTCCGAAACGCGTCTGAGGCTGCACCTTTCTTTGTAAGCACGCATTTTGGCTACAGCTTAATCTTGAGTCCGTGGTCCCATGTGTGCGCGCTCGCACGGGGATACTGTCAGTTGCTATATATATATATATATATATATATATATATATATATATATATATATATATGCTCCTTGATGCACAGTGAACGGCGCACTTGCGGACGGGTGCTTCACAAACGCGGGGTGCGCCCGCGATATTTATCCAGGCTCTGTTTCCTTGTTTCCCAAAGAAAAACAGCACTCGCGAGGCAGTTGCTAGAGTTTATTGGCCCACGCGAGTGCTGTTTTTCGTTTTGGGAAACAAGGAAACGGAGCTTGGATATATATATATATCTATATATATATATATATATATATATTCAGAAACACAAAGGATGCCGCACTCCAGAGATTGGTTTCAGAGTTGCTTTATTTTCACCACGACTGGTGGTAGTGGTGGTGAAAATAAAGCAACTCTGAAACCGGTCTTGGAGTGCGGCATCCTTTGTGTTTCTGAATTTAAATATCGGGTAAGGATTCTACCCGTTGCTGCCTGCACCAGGTATTGAGCGCTCTGACATTGGGAATTAATTGTCTATGTGAGAGAGGGGCTATGGAGAGATGAGGGGCACGTTTGCAAGGATGGTAGTGGGCGCATCAAAGGTGGTCATAGTGTGCAATTGTAAAGCACACGTTCACCCGTAGGCATCTTGGCGCCAAAATGATGGTTGCAATGGCTCCCACCAGCGCTAAAAGGCTGCGATGATGGGTATGTGGCAAGGTAAAGTAATACTGTGTCTTTTTTCTCTCTTTCTTAGTCTTTTTGGAGAGCGTACAGAGTTCGCAAAGGTAAGGTGACTTCGTCATTATTGACTTAAACACTTCACTCACGCGCACACACCCACCTACACTTTAAAACCAACAACCTATCTGCCTTCTACGTAGGATTGTGTTTTAAAAGGATAGTTTAGGCACTAGCAGAGATGGCATATCGTTGGATGGATGCTGCCCAGGCCCTAAATCTGGTTCTGGAGTCCAGCTCTGAGGCAGGATCAGAGACTGAGACAGCAGATACTGAGACAGCATCTGAGGGAGAGGACAATGGAGCCGAATCTGGGAGTGACTTTTCAGTCGGCGCAGTTCCATCCGATGACTCATCGTCCAGCGATTCTGAAGGAGACGATGTCAGTCGTGCTGTCCCTTTGCCAGCACAGTCTGTGCAGCAGGACACCCGTAACAGGTTAGAGCAACCCAGAGTGCAGGCACGTGCGGCCGCAAGCACAGACGGAGTGCTGTCTTGGCAGCCTCCCAATTTAGTTCAGCCCCAAATTCCGCCTTTCACTGGTGACGCTGGATGTAAAGTAGATACGGCAAATTTTTTGCCAATTGACTACTTCCATCTCTTTTTTGGTGTTGACTTCCTAGACGAAATTGTGCAGCAAACAAATTTGCGTGCCGAACAATTTCTGAGGGAGCAAGGAGGCACTCTTGGGCCTCATTCTAGGGCGCGCAAGTGGACTCCCACTTCACTAGGGGAGTTGAAGATATTTTTGGGCCTCACACTTAAAATGGGGGTAGTGCATAAACCAACCTTGCTATCCTACTGGTCTACTCGCACGGTTTGGTTAACCCCCATCTTTGCACCATACATGAGCAGAGATCGTTTTTGCTATTGCAGCGCATGCTGCATTTCAATGACAATTCTGCTGCATTGCCCCGGGACCATCCAGACTATGACAGGTTGTTCAAAATTCGGCCTGTCGTGGAACATTTGTCTGCCAGGTTTCCAGAGGTTTATACTCCTGGAAAGAATATAGCCATTGATGAGTCCTTGATCTTGTATAAAGGGCGGCTGCTGTTTAGGCAGTACATTCCGAGCAAACGCGCTCGCTATGGCATCAAGCTGTACATGCTGTGTGAGAGCTCGACTGGCTATGTGTACAGCTTGAGAGTGTATACAGGGAAGGACACAACTCTTAACCCTGTAGGTTGCCCTCCCATGCTAGGGGTCACAGGAAAGATTGTATGGGAGCTTGTCCAGCCACTTCTTCACAAAGGTTATAACCTTTATGTGGACAATTTCTATACAGGAGTAGAGCTATTCAGTGAGCTCTACAAAGCTGGCACCGTGGCTTGTGGTACAATTCGTTGTCGCCGCAAAGGATTCCCGCAGGAGCTTGTTTGCAAGAAGCTCCAGAAATCCCAGAGCACTGCGTTGCGTTCCAACGAGCTGCTCGCAGTTAAGTTCTCAGATAGGCGCGATGTGTACATGCTCACTACAATTCATGCTGAGAGCACTTCCCCTGTCACGGTTTGGGGTCAGATGGCCGAAGTCCACAAGCCCACCTGTATACTTGATTACAACAAGTACATGGGCGGAGTGGACAAGAACGACCAGGTTCTTCAGCCATACAATGCGAGTCGTAAAACTCGCACTTGGTATAAGAAACTGTTTACGCACCTGATCCAGATGGCAACATACAATGCGTATGTTGTTTATCGTGAGACCACTACAGGAAGACTCATGTCTTTCCTTGACTTTCAGTTGTCTGTAATTGAAAGTCTTACTGCTACAGAAGCAGAAGCCTCCACTTCATGTGTTCTGGAGGACGTGGCAAGGCTGCAGGAGCGACACTTTGCAGATAAAATTCCTGCAACACCCAAAAAGGAGCGACCATGTCGTCGTTGTAAAGTGTGCTCGATGCAGGGAAAGAGGCAGGAGACTCGTGTTTACTGTCCCCAGTGCCCAAGTAAGCCTGCCTTCTGTTTTCCTACTTGCTTTATGTTGTATCACACTAAAGCAAAATACTGGGAAATTGACTGAGGTGGAGCTGCCAATAGGATAACCTTTCAATTGGTGTGAATGGATACCTACTGTCTGTGGGCCACTCCTTCACTACGCAAGCAGCTGCAGGATATTTCTTCCTCTACTTCATGAAATCATGGACTTCTCAACACCTTTATCTGCTTTCAGAACGTGGTAGTTGTTCTGTTCGCCAATTGACAAGTGCATTATAGTCCCCACGCTGCACATACTGGTGGGCAGAACATATGCCACGTTGTCATGGAGTACCCGTGTTTCACATTCAACCGTTCTTCGTAGTTTATGATGTTCTCTTTAGGAAGTTTTTGAAAATTTCCAGCATGTTTGCCTTAGTTTCAAAGGTAGATATGCTTGCTCAGCTCGAGAAATGTTTTTGCGGCATACTCGGGCACCCCCAACTTGCATCCACAAACTGGAAGGAGTTGGATAGAGCATTGTGAGAGCATTGATAGCTCGTGACAGAAATGTTCACTCAAGCTTCAAGTAGCTAGAGATGAAAGGCATTAGTATAGGGTCTCTTAACAATTGGACAGGGTTAGTCAGGACTCTGAGGACAGACACACGAACGGGTTAGAACAGCTTACGGTAGGTACGCTTTCCGAGGAATATTGCAAAGGTAGAAGGCAGATAGTAAAGGTAGTATAGATACACGTCCTGACTTCTTCTTCACCCATGGATTCAAATCCATTGCTGCCACACTCACACTCAATACTTATGGGTCAATGCTGCTTGCCATGTTCATCCTCCGTTAGAACTTAGTAGATGGTCAGTTTGCTGTATGATAAGTGCATTACAGTCACTGCACATAACGGTGGATTGGACATATGCTACGTTGTCACGGACTACCCTTGTTTCACATTCATCCGTTCATAGTTTATGATGTTACCTTTTGAAAATTTCCAGCATTTTGCCTTAGTTTCAAAGGTAGATATGCTTGCTCAGCTCGAGGAATGGGCTTCACGGCATACTCGAGCACCCCCCAACTTGCATCCACAAACTGGAAGGAGTTGGATTTAGCATAGTGAGTGCTCTAAAGGTGCATGAAAGACATGTCTTCCTGAGCCTCATGTGGCTGTCATGGAAGTCATTAGTATAGGTTCACTGGGCATGAGTTCGGTAACGTTCTGGAAGAAGGAGGTGGAGACTTGACAGATGGTAGAATATAGTCAAAGTCATTATGTCTTGTGGCATATAAATGTGATGGGCCCTTGCATGGCGGCAGTATGTTTGTGTGAGTGCAAGTGATATGGTTGTTTGGGCCCGTGGCTGGCGGTACGGAAGTCTTGTGTGTGGTGTGTGAATGGCGTGTGAATGGACCATAAAGTGGTTGGTGCCGTGATGTGGCTTTATGGCTCCCCTTCAGAAGGCTTGGCTTCAATATTTATATACTTTGATAAGTATTTGTGCTTTGAAGCCAGCGTTTCTGGAGGTGCTAAAACCAACCTGTGTAAGTGGTGGATTAGCTTTATCAAATGAGTGTTAGATTTATATTTGTGTCTGTTTAATGGCCTTTTGTAAGATATTTTTTTTTCCACAATGGGTAGCAGGGGACTTTCTGCCCTAGCTCAGTCGTCACCTAGGCAAACCATTACATTTTTGAGTAGTAGACAAAGGGGAAGTACAAGGGTGAATGACTTGCGTGGTTCTCACTGTTTTTTTACCCAACATGCCCTGCTAGCCTCATATTTTGTTGAAAAAATCACTATTTCCACACATTTTTGTGTGGGAAATTTGTGGCATCGCCGGGCAGACATGCATTTCCTACCACCCAGTGTTCCCCAAGGTCTCCCGATAAAAATGGTACCTCACTCGTGTGGGAGGCCCAAGTACCCACGACAGGCTAGGGCCGAAAAGGTATTGAGGCGACATTAAAATTGCCTATCACAAAACAACCTGGTTTTGCAAGGGGGTCACCTCGGTTTTTGGCCCCGTGCTCGGTGGCCAGCTAGGGAAACCTATCAAACCCACCCATTTCTGAAAACTAGACACCCGGGGGTTCCAGGGAGGTATGGCTTGCGTGAATCCCCCAACGTTTTCTTACCCAGAATCCCCTGCAAACCTCGAATTTAGGTGGAAAAATCACTTTTTCCACACATTTTTGTGTGGGAAAGTTGTGGCATCGCCGGGCAGACATGCATTTCCTACCACCCAGTGTTCCCCAAGGTCTCCCGATAAAAATGGTACCTCACTCGTGTGGGAGGCCCAAGTACCCACGACAGGCTAGGGCCGAAAAGGTATTGAGGCGACATTAAAATTGCCTATCACAAAACAACCTGGTTTTGCAAGGGGGTCACCTCGGTTTTTGGCCCCGTGCTCGGTGGCCAGCTAGGAAACCTATCAAACCCACCCATTTCTGAAAACTAGACACCCGGGGGTTCCAGGGAGGTATGGCTTGCGTGGATCCCCCAACGTTTTCTTACCCAGAATCCCCTGCAAACCTCGAATTTAGGTGGAAAAATCACTTTTTCCACACATTTTTGTGTGGGAAAGTTGTGGCATCGCCGGGCAGACATGCATTTCCTACCACCCAGTGTTCCCCAAGGTCTCCCGATAAAAATGGTACCTCACTCGTGTGGGAGGCCCAAGTACCCACGACAGGCTAGGGCCGAAAAGGTATTGAGGCGACATTAAAATTGCCTATCACAAAACAACCTGGTTTTGCAAGGGGGTCACCTCGGTTTTGGCCCCGTGCTCGGTGGCCAGCTAGGGAAACCTATCAAACCCACACATTTCTGAAAACTAGACACCCGGGGGTTCCAGGGAGGTATGGCTTGCATGGATCCCCCAACGTTTTCTTACCCAGAATCCCCTGCAAACCTCGAATTTAGGTGGAAAAATCACTTTTTCCACACATTTTTGTGTGGGAAAGTTGTGGCATCGCCGGGCAGACATGCATTTCCTACCACCCAGTGTTCCCCAAGGTCTCCCGATAAAAATGGTACCTCACTCGTGTGGGAGGCCCAAGTACCCACGACAGGCTAGGGCCGAAAAGGTATTGAGGCGACATTAAAATTGCCTATCACAAAACAACCTGGTTTTGCAAGGGGGTCACCTCGGTTTTTGGCCCTGTGCTCGGTGGCCAGCTAGGGAAACCTATCAAACCCACACATTTCTGAAAACTAGACACCCGGGGGTTCCAGGGAGGTATGGCTTGCGTGGATCCCCCAACGTTTTCTTACCCAGAATCCCCTGCAAACCTCGAATTTAGGTGGAAAAATCACTTTTTCCACACATTTTTGGGTGGGAAAGTTGTGGCATCTCTGGGCAGACATGCATTTCCTACCACCCAGTGTTCCCCAAGGTCTCCCGATAAAAATGGTACCTCACTCGTGTGGGAGGCCCAAGTACCCACGACAGGCTAGGGCCGAAAAGGTATTGAGGCGACATTAAAATTGCCTATCACAAAACAACCTGGTTTTGCAAGGGGGTCACCTCGGTTTTGGCCCCGTGCTCGGTGGCCAGCTAGGAAACCTATCAAACCCACACATTTCTGAAAACTAGACACCCGGGGGTTCCAGGGAGGTATGGCTTGCGTGGATCCCCCAACGATTTCTTACCCAGAATCCCCTGCAAACCTCGAATTTAGGTGGAAAAATCACTTTTTCCACACATTTTTGTGTGGGAAAGTTGTGGCATCGCCGGGCAGACATGCATTTCCTACCACCCAGTGTTCCCCAAGGTCTCCCGATAAAAATGGTACCTCACTCGTGTGGGAGGCCCAAGTACCCACGACAGGCTAGGGCCGAAAAGGTATTGAGGCGACATTAAAATTGCCTATCACAAAACAACCTGGTTTTGCAAGGGGGTCACCTCGGTTTTGGCCCCGTGCTCGGTGGCCAGCTAGGAAACCTATCAAACCCACACATTTCTGAAAACTAGACACCCGGGGGTTCCAGGGAGGTATGGCTTGCGTGGATCCCCCAACGTTTTCTTACCCAGAATCCCCTGCAAACCTCGAATTTAGGTGGAAAAATCACTTTTTCCACACATTTTTGGGTGGGAAAGTTGTGGCATCGCTGGGCAGACATGCATTTCCTACCACCCAGTGTTCCCCAAGGTCTCCCGATAAAAATGGTACCTCACTCGTGTGGGAGGCCCAAGTACCCACAACAGGCTAGGGCCGAAAAGGTATTGAGGCGACATTAAAATTGCCTATCACAAAACAACCTGGTTTTGCAAGGGGGTCACCTCGGTTTTTGGCCCCGTGCTCGGTGGCCAGCTAGGGAAACCTATCAAACCCACACATTTCTGAAAACTAGACACCCGGGGGTTCCAGGGAGGTATGGCTTGCGTGGATCCCCCAACGTTTTCTTACCCAGAATCCCCTGCAAACCTCGAATTTAGGTGGAAAAATCACTTTTTCCACACATTTTTGTGTGGGAAAGTTGTGGCATCGCCGGGCAGACATGCATTTCCTACCACCCAGTGTTCCCCAAGGTCTCCCGATAAAAATGGTACCTCACTCGTGTGGGAGGCCCAAGTACCCACGACAGGCTAGGGCCGAAAAGGTATTGAGGCGACATTAAAATTGCCTATCACAAAACAACCTGGTTTTGCAAGGGGTCACCTCGGTTTTGGCCCCGTGCTCGGTGGCCAGCTAGGAAACCTATCAAACCCACACATTTCTGAAAACTAGACACCCGGGGTTCCGGGAGGTATGGCTACGTGGATCCCCCAACGTTTTCTTACCAGAATCCCCTGCAAACCTCGAATTTAGGTGGAAAAATCACTTTTTCCACACATTTTTGGGTGGGAAAGTTGTGGCATCGCTGGGCAGACATGCATTTCCTACCACCCAGTGTTCCCCAAGGTCTCCCGATAAAAATGGTACCTCACTCATGTGGGAGGCCCAAGTACCCGCGACAGGCAAGGACACAAAACGTTTTGAGGCAACATCAACATTGCCTATCAAAAAATGTTTTGGGCCCTTGCCTGTCGCGGGTACTTGGGCCTCCCACACAAGTGAGGCACCATTTTTATCGGGAGACCTGGGGGAACGCTGGGTGGTAGGAAATTTGTGTGAGGCCAGTGATGCCACACTTTCCCACACACAAATGTGTGAAAAAGTGATTATTTCAGCTAAAATTGAGGTTTGCAAGGGATTCTGGGTAGGAAACGTTGGGGGATCCACGCAAGCCATACCTCCCTGGAAGCCCCGGGTGTCTACTTTTAGAAATGTGTGGGTTTGGTAGGTTTCCTAGATGGCCGCCGAGCACGGGGCCAAAACCCAGGTGACTCCCTTGCAAAACCAGGTGGTTTTGAGATAGGCAATTTTGAGGTCGCCTCACTACGTTGTGGGCCCTTGCCTGTCGCGGGTACTTGGGCCTCCCACACAAGTGAGGCACCATTTTTATCGGGAGACCTGGGGGAACGCTGGGTGGTAGGAAATTTGTGTGAGGCCAGTGATGCCACACTTTCCCACACACAAATGTGTGAAAAAGTGATTTTTTCAGCTAAAATTGAGGTTTGCAAGGGATTCTGG
The DNA here is from genome assembly GCA_963921515.1 of Calotriton arnoldi. Classification (NCBI taxonomy): domain Eukaryota; kingdom Metazoa; phylum Chordata; class Amphibia; order Caudata; family Salamandridae; genus Calotriton; species Calotriton arnoldi. The sequence continues at coordinate 125,310 of CAWUFW010003244.1, forward strand.
GTAAGGAAACGTTGGGGGATCCACGCAAGCCATACCTCCCTGGAAGCCCCCGGGTGTCTACTTTTCAGAAATGTGTGTGTTTGGTAGGTTTCCCTAGATGGCCGCCGAGCACGGGGCCAAAAACCCAGGTGACTCCTTGCAAAACCAGGTGGTTTTGAGATAGGCAATTTTGAGGTCGCCTCACTACGTTGTGGGCCCTTGCCTGTCGCGGGTACTTGGGCCTCCCACACAAGTGAGGCACCATTTTTATCGGGAGACCTGGGGGAACGCTGGGTGGTAGGAAATTTGTGTGAGGCCAGTGATGCCACACTTTCCCACACACAAATGTGTGAAAAAGTGATTTTTTCAGCTAAAATTGAGGTTTGCAAGGGATTCTGGGTAAGGAAACGTTGGGGGATCCACGCAAGCCATACCTCCCTGGAAGCCCCCGGGTGTCTACTTTTCAGAAATGTGTGGGTTTGGTAGGTTTCCTAGATAGCCGCCGAGCACGGGGCCAAAAACCCAGGTGACTCCCTTGCAAAACCAGGTGGTTTTGAGATAGGCAATTTTGAGGTCGCCTCACTACGTTGTGGGCCCTTGCCTGTCGCGGGTACTTGGGCCTCCCACACAAGTGAGGCACCATTTTTATCAGGAGACCTGGGGAACGCTGGGTGGTAGGAAATTTGTGTGAGGCCAGTGATGCCACACTTTCCCACACACAAATGTGTGAAAAAGTGATTTTTTCCAGCTAAAATTGAGGTTTGCAAGGGATTCTGGGTAAGGAAACGTTGGGGGATCCACGCAAGCCATACCTCCCTGGAAGCCCCGGGTGTCTACTTTTCAGAAATGTGTGTGTTTGGTAGGTTTCCCTAGATGGCCGCCGAGCACGGGGCCAAAAACCCAGGTGACTCCCTTGCAAAACCAGGTGGTTTTGAGATAGGCAATTTTGAGGTCGCCTCACTACGTTGTGGGCCCTTGCCTGTCGCGAGTACTTGGGCCTCCCACACAAGTGAGGCACCATTTTTATCGGGAGACCTGGGGGAACGCTGGGTGGTAGGAAATTTGTGTGAGGCCAGTGATGCCACACTTTCCCACACACAAATGTGTGAAAAAAGTGATTTTTTCAGCTAAAATTGAGGTTTGCAAGGGATTCTGGGTAAGGAAACGTTGGGGGATCCACGCAAGCCATACCTCCCTGGAAGCCCCCGGGTGTCTACTTTTCAGAAATGTGTGTGTTTGGTAGGTTTCCCTAGATGGCCGCCGAGCACGGGGCCAAAACCCAGGTGACCCCTTGCAAAACCAGGTGGTTTTGAGATAGGCAATTTGAGGTCGCCTCACTACGTTGTGGGCCCTTGCCTGTCGCGGGTACTTGGGCCTCCCACACAAGTGAGGCACCATTTTTATCGGGAGACCTGGGGAACGCTGGGTGGTAGGAAATTTGTGTGAGGCCAGTGATGCCACACTTTCCCACACACAAATGTGTGAAAAAAGTGATTTTTTCAGCTAAAATTGAGGTTTGCAAGGGATTCTGGGTAAGGAAACGTTGGGGGATCCACGCAAGCCATACCTCCCTGGAATCCCCGGGTGTCTACTTTTCAGAAATGTGTGGGTTTGGTAGGTTTCCCTAGATAGCCGCCGAGCACGGGGCCAAAAACCCAGGTGACCCCCCTTGCAAAACCAGGTGGTTTTGAGATAGGCAATTTTGAGGTCGCCTCACTACGTTGTGGGCCCTTGCCTGTCGCGGGTACTTGGGCCTCCCACACAAGTGAGGCACCATTTTTATCAGGAGACCTGGGGGAACGCTGGGTGGTAGGAAATTTGTGTGAGGCCAGTGATGCCACACTTTCCCACACACAAATGTGTGAAAAAAGTGATTTTTTTCAGCTAAAATTGAGGTTTGCAAGGGATTCTGGGTAAGGAAACGTTGGGGGATCCACGCAAGCCATACCTCCCTGGAAGCCCCCGGGTGTCTACTTTTCAGAAATGTGTGTGTTTAGTAGGTTTCCCTAGATGGCCGCCGAGCACGGGGCCAAAAACCCAGGTGACTCCCCTTGCAAAACCAGGTGGTTTTGAGATAGGCAATTTTGAGGTCGCCTCACTACGTTGTGTGCCCTTGCCTGTCGCGGGTACTTGGGCCTCCCACACAAGTGAGGCACCATTTTTATCGGGAGACCTGGGGGAACGCTGGGTGGTAGGAAATTTGTGTGAGGCCAGTGATGCCACACTTTCCCACACACAAATGTGTGAAAAAAGTGATTTTTTCAGCTAAAATTGAGGTTTGCAAGGGATTCTGGGTAAGGAAACGTTGGGGGATCCATGCAAGCCATACCTCCCTGGAAGCCCCCGGGTGTCTACTTTTCAGAAATGTGTGTGTTTGGTAGGTTTCCCTAGATGGCCACCGAGCACGGGGCCAAAAACCCAGGTGACCCCCCTTGCAAAACCAGGTGGTTTTGAGATAGGCAATTTTGAGGTCGCCTCACTACGTTGTGGGCCCTTGCCTGTCGCGAGTACTTGGGCCTCCCACACAAGTGAGGCACCATTTTTATCGGGAGACCTGGGGGAACGCTGGGTGGTAGGAAATTTGTGTGAGGCCAGTGATGCCACACTTTCCCACACACAAATGTGTGAAAAAAGTGATTTTTTCAGCTAAAATTGAGGTTTGCAAGGGATTCTGGGTAAGGAAACGTTGGGGGATCCACGCAAGCCATACCTCCCTGGAAGCCCCCGGTTGTCTACTTTTCAGAAATGTGTGTGTTTGGTAGGTTTCCCTTGATGGCCGCCGAGCACGGGGCCACAAACCCAGGTGACCCCCTTGCAAAACCAGGTGGTTTTGAGATAGGCAATTTTGAGGTCGCCTCACTATGTTGTGGGCCCTTGCCTGTCGCGGGTACTTGGGCCTCCCACACAAGTGAGGCACCATTTTTATCGGGAGACCTGGGGGAACGCTGGGTGGTAGGAAATTTGTGTGAGGCCAGTGATGCCACACTTCCCCACACACAAATGTGTGAAAAAAGTGATTTTTTCAGCTAAAATTGAGGTTTGCAAGGGATTCTGGGTAAGGAAACGTTGGGGGATCCACGCAAGCCATACCTCCCTGGAAGCCCCCGGGTGTCTACTTTTCAGAAATGTGTGTGTTTGGTAGGTTTCCCTAGATGGCCGCCGAGCACGGGGCCAAAACCCAGGTGACCCCCTTGCAAAACCAGGTGGTTTTGAGATAGGCAATTTTGAGGTCGCCTCACTACGTTGTGGGCCCTTGCCTGTCGCGGGTACTTGGGCCTCCCACACAAGTGAGGCACCATTTTTATCGGGAGACCTGGGGAACGCTGGGTGGTAGGAAATTTGTGTGAGGCCAGTGATGCCACACTTTCCCACATACAAATGTGTGAAAAAAGTGATTTTTTCAGCTAAAATTGAGGTTTGCAAGGGATTCTGGGTAAGGAAACGTTGGGGGATCCACGCAAGCCATACCTCCCTGGAAGCCCCCGGGTGTCTACTTTTCAGAAATGTGTGTGTTTGGTAGGTTTCCCTAGGTGCCGGCAGAGCTAGGGTTCACAAACTACAGCTAGGCATTTTGCCAAAAAGGGTCATTTTTCACTGCGAAATTGAGGTGTGACCACGTTGCGTTTTGCGCCGTTTCCTGTCGCAGGCACTAGGCCGACCCACACAAGTGAGGTACCATTTTTCTCGTAAGACTTTGGGGGACGCGGGGTGGGTGGAAATTTGTGGATCCACGCAGATTCCAGAACTTTCCACCACAGAAATGTGGGGAAAATGTGTTTTTTTGACAATTTTTTATGTTTGCAAGGGATTCTGGGTAACAGAACCTGGTGGGAGGCAGTCAAGTCACCCCATCCTGGATTCCCCTGGGTGTCTAGTTTTCAAAAATGTATAGGTTTGCTAGGTTTCCCTAGGTGCCGGCAGAGGTAGGGTTCAAAAACTACAGCTAGGCACTTTGCAAAAAAAGGTCATTTTTCACTGCGAAATTGAGGTGTGACCGCGTTGCGTTTTGCGCCGTTTCCTGTCGCAGGCACTAGGCCGACCCACACAAGTGAGGTACCATTTTTCTCGTAAGACTTTGGGGAACGAGGGGTGGGTGGAAATTTGTGGATACACGCAGATTCCAGAACTTTCCACCACAGAAATGTGGGGAAAATGTGGTTTTTATGACAATTTTTTATGTTTGCAAGGGATTCTGGGTAACAGAACCTGGTGGGAGGCAGTCAAGTCACCCCATCCTGGATTCCCCTGGGTGTCTAGTTTTAAAAATGTATAGGTTTGCTAGGTTTCCCTAGGTGCCGGCAGAGGTAGGGTTCAAAAACTACAGCTAGGCACTTTGCAAAAAAAGGTCATTTTTCACTGCGAAATTGAGGTGTGACCGCGTTGCGTTTTGCGCCGTTTCCTGTCGCAGGCACTAGGCCGACCCACACAAGTGAGGTACCATTTTTCTCGTAAGACTTTGGGGAACGCGGCGTGGGTGGAAATTTGTGGATCCACGCAGATTCCAGAACTTTCCACCACAGAAATGTGGGGAAAATGTGTTTTTTTTGACAATTTTTTATGTTTGCAAGGGATTCTGGGTAACAGAACCTGGTGGGAGGCAGTCAAGTCACCCCATCCTGGATTCCCCTGGGTGTCTAGTTTTCAAAAATGTATAGGTTTGCTAGGTTTCCCTAGGTGCCGGCAGAGGTAGGGTTCAAAAACTACAGCTAGGCACTTTGCCAAAAAGGGTCATTTTTAACTGCGAAATTGAGGTGTGACCACGTTGCGTTTTGCGCCGTTTCCTGTCGCAGGCACTAGGCCGACCCACACAAGTGAGGTACCATTTTTCTCGTAAGACTTTGGGGGACGCGGGGTGGGTGGAAATTTGTGGATCCACGCAGATTCCAGAACTTTCCACCACAGAAATGTGGGGAAATGTGTTTTTTGGACAATTTTTTATGTTTGCAAGGGATTCTGGGTAACAGAACCTGGTGGGAGGCAGTCAAGTCATCCCATCCTGGATTCCCCTGGGTGTCTAGTTTTCAAAAATGTATAGGCTTGCTAGGTTTCCCTAGGTGCCGGCAGAGGTAGGGTTCAAAAACTACAGCTAGGCACTTTGCCAAAAAAGGGTCATTTTTCACTGCGAAATTGAGGTGGGACCGCGTTGCGTTTTGCGCCGTTTCCTGTCGCAGGCACTAGGCCGACCCACACAAGTGAGGTACCATTTTTCTCGTAAGACTTTGTGAAACGCCGGGTGGGTGGAAATTTGTGGATCCACGCAGATTCCAGAACTTTCCACCACAGAAATGTGGGGAAAATGTGTTTTTTTTGACAATTTTTTATGTTTGCAAGGGATTCTGGGTAACAGAACCTGGTGGGAGGCAGTCAAGTCACCCCATCCTGGATTCCCCTGGGTGTCTAGTTTTCAAAAATGTATAGGTTTGCTAGGTTTCCCTAGGTGCCGGCAGAGCTAGGGTTCAAAAACTACAGCTAGGCACTTTGCCAAAAAAGGGTCATTTTTCACTGCGAAATTGAGGTGTGACCACGTTGCGTTTTGCGCCGTTTCCTGTCGCAGGCACTAGGCCGACCCACACAAGTGAGGTACCATTTTTCTCGTAAGACTTTGGGGAACGCGGGGTGGGTGGAAATTTGTGGATCCACGCAGATTCCAGAACTTTCCACCACAGAAATGTGGGGAAAATGTGTTTTTTTGACAATTTTTTATGTTTGCAAGGGATTCTGGGTAACAGAACCTGGTGGGAGGCAGTCAAGTCACCCCATCCTGGATTCCCCTGGGTGTCTAGTTTTCAAAAATGTATAGGTTTGCTAGGTTTCCCTAGGTGCCGGCAGAGGTAGGGTTCAAAAACTACAGCTAGGCACTTTGCCAAAAAAGGGTCATTTTTCACTGCGAAATTGAGGTGTGACCACGTTGCGTTTTGCGCCGTTTCCTGTCGCAGGCACTAGGCCGACCCACACAAGTGAGGTACCATTTTTCTCGTAAGACTTTGGGGGACGCGGGGTGGGTGGAAATTTGTGGATCCACGCAGATTCCAGAACTTTCCACCACAGAAATGTGGGGGAAATGTGTTTTTTGGACAATTTTTTATGTTTGCAAGGGATTCTGGGTAACAGAACCTGGTGGGAGGCAGTCAAGTCACCCCATCCTGGATTCCCCTGGGTGTCTAGTTTTCAAAAATGTATAGGCTTGCTAGGTTTCCCTAGGTGCCGGCAGAGGTAGGGTTCAAAAACTACAGCTAGGCACTTTGCCAAAAAAGGGTCATTTTTCACTGCGAAATTGAGGTGGGACCGCGTTGCGTTTTGCGCCGTTTCCTGTCGCAGGCACTAGGCCGACCCACACAAGTGAGGTACCATTTTTCTCGTAAGACTTTGTGAAACGCCGGGTGGGTGGAAATTTGTGGATCCACGCAGATTCCAGAACTTTCCACCACAGAAATGTGGGGAAAATGTGGTTTTTTTGACAATTTTTTATGTTTGCAAGGGATTCTGGGTAACAGAACCTGGTGGGAGGCAGTCAAGTCACCCCATCCTGGATTCCCCTGGGTGTCTAGTTTTCAAAAATGTATAGGTTTGCTAGGTTTCCCTAGGTGCCGGCAGAGCTAGGGTTCAAAAACTACAGCTAGGCACTTTGCCAAAAAAGGGTCATTTTTCACTGCAAAATTGAGGTGTGACCACGTTGCGTTTTGCGCCGTTTCCTGTCGCAGGCACTAGGCCGACCCACACAAGTGAGGTACCATTTTTCTCGTAAGACTTTGGGGAACGCGGGGTGGGTGGAAATTTGTGGATCCGCGCAGATTCCAGAACTTTCCACCACAGAAATGTGGGGAAAATGTGGTTTTTTTGACAATTTTTTCTGTTTGCAAGGGATTCTGGGTAACAGAACTTGGTGGGAGGCAGTCAAGTCACCCCATCCTGGATTCCCCTGGGTGTCTAGTTTTCAAAAATGTATAGGTTTGCTAGGTTTCCCTAGGTGCCGGCAGAGCTAGGGTTCAAAAACTACAGCTAGGCACTTTGCCAAAAAAGGGTCATTTTTCACTGCGAAATTGAGGTGTGACCACGTTGCGTTTTGCGCCGTTTCCTGTCGCAGGCACTAGGCCGACCCACACAAGTGAGGTACCATTTTTCTCGTTAGACTTTGGGGAACGCGGGGTGGGTGGAAATTTGTGGATCCACGCAGATTCCAGAACTTTCCACCACAGAAATGTGGGGAAAATGTGATTTTTTTGACAATTTTTTATGTTTGCAAGGGATTCTGGGTAACAGAACCTGATGGGAGGCAGTCAAGTCACCCCATCCTGGATTCCCCTGGGTGTCTAGTTTTCAAAAATGTATAGGTTTGCTAGGTTTCCCTAGGTGCCGGCAGAGCTAGGGTTCAAAAACTACACCTAGGCACTTTGCAAAAAAAGGGTAATTTTTCATTGTGAAAATGTGGTACGTCTACGTTGCATTTTGAGCCATTTCCTGTTGTGGGCACAAGGGCTACCCACACAAGTGAGGTACCATTTTTATCGGGAGACTTAGGGTAACACAGAATTGTAGAGCAACTGTTATTACCTATTGACTTTCGATGCATTTCTGCCTTCCAAATGAAAGACAATGTGTAAAAAATAAGTCATTTTGAAAAATGACCTATAATTCTCATGCTAGTATGGGTACTCCCAATTTCGGAAATGTGCAAATATCTACTGTTTCTAAAATCTACATTTTGTTCCCATTTCAGAAATACATAGGTGTCTTTCATAACAATTTTTCCATGTATACATTTTCCCAAAATAATTGCTATATACCCGGTACTTAAAAAAAATCATTGCAAGATGTTGCTCAATTATTGGCTCTGGGTTCGTCGGGTTCTTGGTGAACCTACAAGTCCTATATATCCCCACAACCAGAAAGGTCCAGCGGATATAACGGTATATTGCCTTCAAATAGCTGTCATAATTAGAAGAAGTTACAGGTGAAAACGTTGACACAAATGGCTGTTTTTTTCAACTAATTTTCAATTTTTCCTTTATTTAACTGTTAGTTTCTATAAGGAAAACTTTAAGGATCTACACAAATGACCCCTTGCTGAATTCAGAATTTTGTCTACTTTTCATAAATGTATGGCTTTCCAGGATCCATTATTGGTTTCATACCCATTTCTACCATTAACTGGAAGGAGGTTGAAAGCACAAAAAATAGCAAAAATAGGCTATGTCCCAGAAAAATGCCAAAACTGTGTAAAATGTTTTGGTTTTCTGACAAAAGTCTGTCATTCCCTAAAATATGGGAAAATGGAGATTTCAGCCCCACAAACCTTTTTTGATACCATTTGCAGGGAAAAACCCAGACGCTTTTATATGCGGGACTTTTTTCCCATTTTTCCCAAAAAACCAAAATATAGCTGTATTTTGGCTAAAATCTGGGACCCCTCCAGGGGAATCCACAAACCCTGGGTACCTTTAGAATCCCCATGATGTTGGAAGAAAAGGACGCAAATTTGGCGTGGATACCTTATGTGGTCCAAAAGTTACAGAGGCCTAATCGCGAACTACTACAAATAGCCAAAAAAGGGCTCAGCACTGGGGGGGAAAAGGCCCAGCAGTTAAGGGGTTAAATTACTTTCCTACCCTATTCCCCTATAAACCCCCAACCTTCTCCTAAAACAAATAAAACAATTAACATAATTATCAATTAATTAATTAATAAAAATTAACAACCAATTAATAATTAATTAATAAAAAATAATTCCCACAATTAACACTATAAAATCTAAATTAAATAAATACTAATAAATAAAAAATATTACTTACTTTATTATAATGAAATTACTTCCCACCCTATTCCCCTATAAACCCACAACCCACTACAGAACTAAAAAACGCAAAATTTAATTAACATATATTAAAAAACAAAATCAATACTTATACAAAAAATTACATAATATACTTTTAAAATACATACTAAAATACATAACACTAATATAAAAATCTATATTTTAAACAACGATATTTTCAAAAACGATATTTCTTACCTTAATGTCGATATTTTGGACCACGATATTCTTGCTCTCGATATTACTGTATGACGATATTTCAAAGTCGATTTTTTTGTATATTGATATTTGAAACTCGATATTCTGTTTGTGCACCCAATCTGATAGTGGTTTGGGGCATATTCGCGAATTGGTCTCGACCCTCAGCGTGGCCCCCGAGTAACTTTGCAACAAATTTGCGAATATGTGTGGGAGCCCAAAAACATATTTAGCTTTCTACTCTTCATACTTTGCGAATCCTTTAATGTTTATTACATACATGTAACTTAGGGCCTTATTATGAGTTTGGTGCTGCAGGAGCAAGCCCGCCCCGAGCCACCAAACCTGTGTAGGAACCGCCCACCAGATCAGGAGTTTTGTCCTGATCTGGTGGGTGGTTCTTTGGTGTCCCCAGGGCGGTGCCTCTGGCACCACAATGGGAGCATCAAAAGTAGTACCTGCACTGTATGGACTGCTGCAGTCCATGCTGTGCAGGTATTGGGGTGCATGCATACAGGGGGGCACAACATGTGCCCCCCTGTGTGCATCCACATGGTCTGAGGCACCAGGGTGCCATAGAGCACCCCCTTTGTTTCCTCTCTGCATGGTTTTCTTGGCAGGCTCATCACCATGCGGAGAGGAAACTCGTAATATGCTTGGCGGAACCGTAGCAGTCCTGTAAATTGAAATGTTTCTGCTTGCACATTATCCTATGAAAGTTAGCATTCGCGGCACCATTTTCTGTTTAGACGCCATTTTAAATCATGATCAAAACGAATTCTTTGCTATTTCTGAGACAGGGCCTCTGCTAGGTCCCATTTTTCCAATGTTGGGTTTTTGCTTCACTAATGAATAGACTGTTCTTATTAGTGCATACCTTTCTGACTAGATAGAGGCCTTCTCCCACTTGTCTGGTGACAGGCCCGACTGGAGTAACCTTGGACTTTGCAACTTTGTGTAGATATGAGCACTGAGATTGTTTTTCTCTTGTATTTCATTGCTTTGCAGCACCTGCCTGAAAAATTCCACCATGGGCGTGTCCTAGCCCAGTTACGAAATGTACATAATGTTTCTTTATGCTTGTTGATTTCAGTCCCTCTGCAGCACTGCTAGTGACTGGGCAGACTGGGCTCCACTCTGAGTGTACCTGAATAAACAGATATTGGTTTGTATTCTCTACTGTCTGAACAACTCTTCATTTGGTATAGAATGCTGAGGGGTGGTCATTAGTGACCCGAGTGACCCAAATCGGGCCACTTCCTTCAGTTGGTGCCCGAACAGAGACTCCTTCTGGTGAGTGACCCATCCCCTTTCCGCGGACCGAGGGGAGGTCGAGGCTATCGTCGGGCCAGACTGACGGTTCAGGGAACCCTGCCCGAGGAGTATTGATTGCTTGCAGCTGCGCTTCGTCTTGCCGGACGGTGCCTCGCCCAGCTGTCATCCTGACTGGAGTCCTGAACGGCGAAACCCTTGGATTTGACCGTTTGGTCTGAAGAGTCGGCAGTGGAGAATTGGTTAGTTTTGTGCTACTCATATCAGGTGAGTTTGTTTTGGTTCTTTGTGGATATTGTACCATTGTGGTTTGAGTTTGGTACGGTCTGAGGACCGTTTAAGATAAAAGCATTTGCAACTGCTTTGCCAGGCATAAATAACTAATTTTTTTTCTTTTCTTTGAAAATGCCTGGAATTAGTAGGTTTCTCTCTTTGTGTTGTCATTGTTGTTCTGCAGATGCTCGATTAGAAGAAGCCCAGCCGGCGCCTCCAGAAGGCACCCCTAATTTTGATATGTATGTGAAAAATGGTCTTGGCCCTATTATGTTTAGTACATTATGGCACACATATACGAGGGACAATGCCGAGTTACTGTGGCCGTTAACGGGCACTTTTGATGAACAAAAGATTGGGATTTTACAGGAACAATTATTCAAAAGATGAAGTAGGCAGTCTATGTTTGATTCCCTCAGAACGTGGCAGAAAGTAGCAAGGCAGAGACGATTGAAGATGGAAAAATGAAATGAAACAACACTTGTAAAGTGCATGGCTACCCGAAGGCATCCCAGCGCTAAGCGGTGAACTGAAGCTTCATAGAGATCACTTGGGGAAGAGCCATGTTTTCAACAGCTTACGAAATACCATATGATTGGGCTCCTTTCATAACTGAAGAGGGAGAGAGTTCCAAAGTTTTGAGGCATTATACGAAAAAAGATGGCCACCACTTCTGGCCCTCTTAATTATAGGAACTACAGCCAGATGTTGTTCATTAGAGCGCAGCTGCCTGTTCGCTTGATAGGGCTGGACCAAAGAAGCGATAATAGCTGGTCCTTTCCCACCAATCACCTTATGAGTAATGCATAAGGTCTTAAAATGAACTCTCTCCCGAACCGGAAGCCAGTGAAGGAATGTAACGGCGGGTTTTGCCGATTGCCTACTTGAAGTCCCCAAGAGAATCCTTGTGGCACAATTCTGCACAGTTTGAAGTTTGGCAACGACCGAGCTCGGAGCCCAAAGATAAAGGGCATTTCCATAGTCCAGGCGCGATAGAATGAGCACCTGGACCATGAGCTTTCTAGCTTGGAAGGGGAGCAAATGAAGCACTTTGCGAAGCATTCTTATAATGGCAAAGCAAGACGCCACAACCATCCTGGCTTGGGTTTTAAAGCTAAGATCTGAATCAAGCCAAAAACCGAGGCTCTTTGGGGCATATCAGCAAGGCCAGGTGATAATTATCGCTAAGCGCCCTTAGCGCTAGGATAATTATCGCCTCCTAACGCTGGTTCCTATCGCGGAGATAGCGTGCTATCAGCAACGCATATCTCCAATGCGATAGGAATCCAAGCGTCAGCTGGAAAACAGTGTGATTATCGCTGGAAATCCAGCGATAATCGCACTGCAACCAGCGATACCTTGCTGATAGGGCAGGGTGTACTTAGCCATGTAATCCACCTCCCATTGGATTACATGGCTAAGTCGGATTACAAGCAGGCGTAAGTAAAGTAGCGATAACCGTGGTTAGCGCTACTTTGCTTATCGCTCTGCCTGTTAGCGTCCACCTTGATAATTGGAGAAATGTCGCTTAGCGACATTTCTCCAGTTATTTCGGGGAGGAACGCCCACTTTGCATCTCATTAGAGATGCAAAGCTGGGCGTTGTCGTAACTGGCGCTAAGTCAGCAAGACATGCAATAGCGTGTCTTTGCTGATAAGGTGATGAAATTATCGCCGCTTTCGCGCGAAAACGGACGCAAAAGCGGCGATAATTTCATTGCGCCGCCTTGCTGATATGCCCCTTTATCTCTTGCTTGGGAACGGGTGTGAGGCCCATGCACAGTGGCCACATAGAGGGTCATTACGATGACTGGCGGAAAAAACTCTGACCACCATGGTTGCGGAAAATCACCATCCGCAGGTACCGCGGAAACCCCGCCGACCCTATTATTATCAACCGCCAAAACATTCCATCCGCGGCGGTAGGAGGCATCGAAAAACCACCCGTAGAGGGCAGAGAAAGTGAAAATTCAACCGCGACGGTCGGTAACATAGCGGAAACACATCAACACGCCGCCAGACACGTGGAGTGACCGCCAATGATATTATGATATCCCCGATGTCACAGCGGTACGTTCCGCTGTTTCCGTCCGCCGCGGTCGCCAACAGTAATGAATGTGAGATACAGCGGAATCCCTGCAGCACAGCCATGGCTGCGGATGCTCCGCAAAAAAAATGGCGGGCAAATAAAAATAAGGCCAGCAAATGCACACAGGCAACTAGCCCTGCCCCCAAAATAACCTGAAACCTCCCAATGACACGCCCCCATGGCAAATTCAATTATACAAATCACTGGACAACCCACACAGCACACCTGACTGCATTACACCATCTCGACACACTCACATAGCTGAGCATAAAACCAGCCCCTTCCCTGACCACAATCATTTGCACTACTCCAGCCCAAAGCCTGCAGCACATTGGATAGGCAAAACACCACACATCTCACCAGCACAACAACACACACACACCACCTACACCACCCTCACAACTGCACCCCAATACATCAGCACAGCACACACCATGGCACCACAGAAAATGCCAAAATTCACTGACACTCAGTTGACAGTAATGGTAGATGAGATAATCAGAGTAGAACCCCAACTCTTTGGCAGCATGGTCCAACAGACACCATTAGCCACAAGAACAAACATGTGGGCAAGGATAGTGGGTAGGGTCAATGCAGTAGGGAATGTGCCCCGCAACAAGAATGAAATCATGAGGCGGTGGCATGACCTGAAGAGTGTTGTCAAGAAGAGGAGGGCCAAGAACCGTGAGCTGACTGATGCGACTGGTGGAGGCCCTCCCATCCCACCAAAACCCTTCACTGCGTGGGAGGAGAAGGTGCTTGCCATACTGCATCCAGAGAGTCTTGAAGGAATACCCGGGGGAGTGGAGGCTGGTAAGTACCAACTAATGTATACCATGAAACTGCCATGTACTATCTTGCACAACTACAAAGATACATCCCTGAGGCACAAGTACACACATCTGCACCCCAAAAACACACACAGGTCACACTGATTTTACATCCACCCCACCTCAAACATCACAAAGGTAGACCACATCTACTGTGTTGTATGTGTCCAGGCAAACAGCACTACAACTCCCACCAGGCACACCCTGCCCCATCCCTCAGCAGGATGGAGCACTTCCTCCCACCCAGAAGCATGTCTCAGCTATTGTGTTCTTCACCCTCACCTAACAGGTAGGTAGCCATCTTTACAGGGAGCAGTGTTTGGAATAGGGAGGCCAGCACTACAACTCCCACCAGGCCCCCTTGTCCCACAGCTGAGCCGGATGGACTACTCCCCACACCCACAACATTGTGGCAGCCATTGTGTGCTACACCCTCACCTAGCAGGTAGGTAGCCATCTTTACAGGGAGTAGTGTTTGGAATAGGGAGGCCAGCACTACAACTCCCACCAGGCCCCCTGTCCCACAGCTGAGCCGGATGGACTACTCCCCACACCCACAACCATGTGGCAGTCATTGTGTGCTACACCCTCACCTAACAGGTAGGTAGCCCTCTTTACAGGGAGGAGTGTTTGGAATAGGGAGGCCAGCACCACAACTCCCACCAGGCCCCCTTCTCCCACAGCTGAGCAGGATGGACTACTCCCCACACCCACAACCATGTGGCAGCCATTGTGTGCTACACCCTCACCTAACAGGTAGGTAGCCATCTTTACAGGGACGAGTGTTTGGAATAGGGAGGCCTGCACTACAACTCCCACCAGGCCCCCTTGTCCCACAGCTGAGCAGGATGGACTATTCCCCACACCCACAACCATGTGGCAGCCATTGTGTGCTACACCCTCACCTAACAGGTAGGTAGCCCTCTTTCCAGGGAGGTGTATTGGGAATATGGAGGCCACCACTACACCTCCCACCAGGCCCCCTTGTCCCACAGCTGAGCAGGATGGACTACTCCCCACACCCACAACCATGTGGCAGCCATTGTGTTCTTCACCCTCACCTAACAGGTAGGTAGCCATCTTTACAGGGAGGGCTGTTTGGGTGTGGGAGGCCTGCCCCGCAACTCCCACCAGGTCCCCTTGTCCCACAGCTGAGCAGGATGGACTACTCCCCACACCCACAACCATGTGGCAGCCATTGTGTGCTACACCCTCACCTAACAGGTAGGTAGCCATCTTTACAGGGACGAGTGTTTGGAATAGGGAGGCCTGCACTACAACTCCCACCAGGCACACCCTGCCCCATCCCTCAGCAGGAAGGAGCACTCCCTCCCACCCAGAAGCATGTGGTAGAAACTCCACCCAAAAGATGCCAACTGTACAGGTAAGCAGCCAGTGCATGCACCCCACTATTCCTCAACAAAAGCATTGAGCTAATGCCAACACAATGCAACACATCACAACAAAATACACCCCAATTACATACCAGTTGATAGAATGCAGACAGCGATGCGTATGTAACTGTGACAGAAACAGAACTGTGACTCAACTAAACCCATGTGTAAGCAAATCAGGGACCAAATATGCCCTGCACAGAATGCTATGTGCAAATTCCATGCGTGCTGAGCATGAAGTACCATAGTAACTATAAAAAGGCATGGTCTGTCCAGCAAATAAATACAAGACCAGAACATTACAAAGGTATGCATGAGATAACAATGTGACAATGTCTAGTACATGTGCATATGTAACATCTGTCGGGAAGCGTAATCATCCTCGATGCATCACATCAAGTTGCATGGCAGCCAGTTGTCAGATGACAACTCATCAGTTCCATACAAAGAGTGTCAATTTGGGCATGGCATCCAATGACTTGTCACACCATGGAACAAGATGTATGTACCTCCACATCATGTCATGACAAACAACACTGTGCAGACATTCAACTCATGAAATACGTAACTGTGTGTTGCATAACATAAATAAGAGACAGCAAACACAGCAAGCCATATGGCTGTAAGTCAATGACCATGTACCCTCTGTTCCACAGGTGACCAACAACTGACTGCAGAGGACAACAACCTCACCTTGCAGAGCCAGTCTCCACCCCGGGAACATGGACACTCGGATGCGGAGACCCTGGATTCTTTGGATGAGGAGCTCCAAGCCGGCCCATCTGGTGTGCCAGGGTGCAACCGGTCACATGACCCCATTGCCCCCCCACCATCAGCAACAATGCTGACCCCTGCTGGAACGACCTGTGCCGCCACCACCACCACCACCACCACCACTACCACCATTGCCTGCAACATTCGCCCAGCCACAGAGGATGCCCAGCCCACACCAACAACTGTGGAGGGCACGCCTGTGGCCAGAGTGGTGAGGCAACAGGTCAGTGATAGCAGGGCAGGTGGGAGGACAAGTGTGAATCCAACAACACCGGACACTGTGACCATAGCCCTGGCTAACATCACCAGAGTTGTGGGTGCCTATGAACGCACCCAGGCACAAATGGGCCAGGCCCACGAAGATGCCCTGGAGCTCCAACGTCTGCTGAGGTCCATGGACAACCGTATGGGACAAATCATGGACCTCATGGCCCAGTTAGTGGCGGTACAGAGGGACAGGCTAGTGCCACAGACCACACCTCCACCTCCCCCCGTTGCCACGCAAGATGACAGTTCATCATCCACCCCTGCGGGCACGGAGAGGGGTGACTCCTCAGACCCCACTGGCCCAGTAGATGATGCCCCCCCTGCCAAGAGAAGAAGGGGCCGTCCAAAGAAGAACTTGAGACTCATCCATGGCAAAGCACCTGCCAAATGCCAGTCAAAGAGCCAGCCATGATGTCAACACTCTTCACCCAACCATTGACTCTGTACACTGTCCTCACCCACACTGCCATGGTAATGGCATCCGTCTGTTGGACTATGTCACCACAGCAATGTGGTGCCTACCCGATTGTCTCATCTACCATGACTGCCAACTCATTGATTCACCATTCACACTTATGTAAATATCCACTTCCCTCTCACAGATACCCATTGCAAATAAACTACAAAAACGCAAAAAGGTGGTTGAGTCTGCCCCATGTTTATCACAGTATGTGCAATGTTTACCATGGTTACAATGTCACAGGAGCATGGATCCTCTGTAGGAAAGGGGAGGCAGAAGGGACCTAGCAAAAGACAACAGAACAAAAGTCACTAGTCAGGTGGTGGCATCACAGCCATCACACAACACATGTCCTCACTGTACAACAATATGCACACATAACAATGTGCAACAGTACCAACAGAGACATCCTGTAGCAGTTCCTACATACCCTGTATCCAACACATAGGCAGCCAGCACTGAGTCAATAACAGGATGCACTCACAAAGATCACATAGACCTCCACCCAAACAACTACATCAACAGACAATGGACCAGTTGTACATCGTCACCCACCTTCAAGTGAAGTAGCGGTTGATGAGCTGCTGACGCTAGTCGACACCTTCCTCCTCACCACTATCCTCATCACTGGATATTTGTGGGATCGCAGGGGGCCCTGGCTGGTCATCATCGTCCAGGATCATGGGTATTCCTTTCCTTAAGGCCAAGTTGTGCAGCATGCAGCATGCTACCACTATCTGACACACCTTCTTGGGTGAGTACATGAGTGCCCCTCCGGTCCGGTCCAGGCAGCGAAATCTCGATTTTAGGTGACCAAAGGTTCGCTCCACCACCCGACGTGTTCTACCATGGGCATTGTTGTAGCGGACGTCAGACAGTGTCCTAGGATTGCGTAGTGGGCTCAGCAACCACGGTCTGTTGGGATATGCAGAGTCACCTAGGTGTGAAATAGACATAACGATTCAGTAATACAACTGTGGCAGAGGACAGCATGGCACACACAGCACACAACTTGACTCTGCCTACTCACCCACAATCCATGCCCGCTCCGGAAGAAGATTGGCCATCAGCTGGGGCACAATGCTGTTGTGCATGATGTATGAATCATGTGCGGAGCCCGGAAACATGGCACATACATGCGATATGATCATATCGGCCTGGCACACCATCTGCACATTGATGGAATGGGAATGTTTACGATTCCGATAGATGTGTTCCCGTGCCTGTGGTGGAACCAGGCCAACATGTGTGCAGTCAATAGCACCTACAACATTCGGGATGTGGGCAAGGGCATACAAATCCGCCTTTACATCCGCCAAAGCTGCACGCCTTGGAAAACTGATGTATTGGTCCTTGTATCGCATCATGGCCAACAGGAAATCCCTTAGCACCATGCTGAAGGTGGGCTGAGACATACCCCCTGCAATGCCCACTGTCTCCTGGAATGACCCACTAGCCAGGAAATGCAGTGCCGCCATCACCTTTGGTTCAGTTGTCAATGCTGTTGGGTATGTCCTGCCAGCCCGCAGGTGAGGATCCAACATGGCACACAGGTCTTGGATGTTCATGCGGCCCAGACGGAATCTGCGTATCACGTCATCATCCTCAATGTTAGCCAGCAGGGTGACAGGACGATACACATTAGGTCACCTCCTAGGTGAGATGAAAGGGGACACGTCATTGCAACAGACCATGAGATGTGCACAACTCCGTAGCTTCTGATTCACACAGCGCAAACATTGACTGGCATCACAATGCACCATTGAGTGCAAGTCAATAGTCGTGACACATAGAGAATACATTGTACTACACTTCTTCAGTATTACCACAGTGAGAACAACAAACATGGAAACTGTGTCTGTGAATGGTAATAGTCACATTTAGGAATCTGGTGCAAACAGCCCGGACAGTAAATGATACAGGACATGTGTGAAACAGAAACACTGCTGGCTTCCAAATGTCTGCTGTACGTGCCACACATTCTTGTACAATCATGACATGGGACACATGAACTACACAATTTGTCCACTTCTGAAGGACTCAGCATGGAATGTGAGCCAATGCTAATCCACACAAGTCTAGAGACACTCACAGACATATTCACAAGCCTGTGCCAATATCCACTGTCATCAGTAGACATGCCATACATGCTGTTACACACAATTCAAATTCAGTCAATGACTAATAATGAACAGCATATGCATATGCAGTCTTGACGTGAATAAAGACACAACAACACAACTGCACAATATCATCAGCAAGCACACAGATTGTCAATGTGGCACACAAAAAGTGGATAAGGTACGTGATCCAAAAGGACTGTAGACAAACGTCAATCTGCACTAAAGTTGCTCTATGACATGCAGTATGAAGCTAGCACTGCCAGACACACAACTAAAGTAATACATTTGCCATGGAGCTAATACTCCAGCTGCTTGGACACACAACAGTGACACAGAAACAACCAACACCACCACCCGGACAAAGCCACACCACTACACCTAAAAGTCAGCGCATGAACATACTGAGTAAATACCGAAGACACAACAGCCTCATGCACATAACAACAGGGGATGTCATCGCACGACACAGGTACAAAACGACTACTATCTAAAGCATCCTGAGCCACATACCACACAGCCTGTCAGGAACAACAAAGCGGATTCTCAACATTCCTCTGCAGACAAAGATGCTGGCTGTGCATCACTTGTTGGCCTCTGGTACCATTAGAACAACAAAAGTCTGAGTTAGATGGGTGCCACAGCCAGCCTTATCAAGGTATATCTCACCTGTCTTGGATGCCATCATTAGCTTGAGTCAACAGCACCATCAGTTCACCCACACAGCGCAGGACCAGCTTGTGCCCCCGAAAGGCTACCACACCATAGCAGGCTTATCCACATGTGTCAGTTTAATATCACTGCACACATGTCCTAATTGTGCACCCTGCAAAAACTGCACACACTTACTGCACATGAAAGCACATGCAATGCTGAACTGTCCAGGCCAATTATGGGTCACCTTCTACTGGTCACAGATGCCATGTCAAACTTACCAGTCAGTGAGCACCAGCACCACATTTGGCTACAGTCCCTCACCAAGCCAACAATCTTCATGTGGACAAGGTCAATGCACCTGTCCTTGGTGAGTACCAACGTAACACACCACACACATAAAATCCAATATCAACATACTCACAGCTGTGGAAAATACATGTGACAAATTCACATATGACCGGCAGACCAACATGAGCACATATCCTACACAATGACACAAGTAATGCTGATGACATTTTGCATATATGGTGCATACAGACAGGTCAAATGATTAAGGAGGCACATATTTCAAAGTGTGCCGGTGATGTATGTTACAAGCTTCAGTGTGTATAGCACACACATGTCCATGTGGACATATACTCTTGGTTTTGCTACAGCGAACAATAACCTTACATGAATGCTGAAATAGGTGATACCAAACAGACTACAGTGTGACATATGTGGTGAGTAATGGAGACAATGCTGAAATCTATGTACAATCATGTACTGTGTAGCAACATATTGTGTGAAATATGAATATATGTGTAAAAATTTGGCTTAGATACGAAATTTGGGTAGCAATGGGGTGAGAGACATGAACTTTGGGCAAAATGTTTGGGTCAGATATGAAATTGTGTAGGAGTAATGTGCCCCATTAGTCCTTTGGTGTTAGATATGAAGTTTAGGCTCTCATTACGAACTATAGCTCATTTCAATTGAATCAAGTTCCATGTTTAATTGAAAGTGACCACTGTTCGAAGTACAGATATGACCCATGACATTGACACTAGACGATGTGTCCATTGCTGCATTGAACGTGCTCTAAGAACACCATCACACCCATAGTCAACAATGTCATGCTGCGCCTGGCACCAGCGGTGTGTCACCGCCATGGCCCGAGACACCATGGCAGGATTTCTAGGCATATACACATGGCTAATGGCGGATGGCATGCTCCGCTACCCAGATCCCGGTCACTCATGGCAATGCATGGCTCAGGAATAGCGGGAACTACAGCCTGGCACCAGCGGTGTGTCACCGCCATGGCCCGAGACACCAGGGCAGGATTGCTAGGCATATACACATGGCTAATGGCGGATGGCATGCTCCGCCACCCAGATCCCGGTCACTCATGGCAATGCATGGCTCAGGAATAGCGGGAACTACCGCCTGGCACCAGCTGTGTGTCACCGCCATGGAGCATGCCCATCCAGCCAATGGGAAGCGCAATCGCGGTTGCCTGATGCAACTTTGAAAATCGCAGTAGGCGTGCTCCGCCACCGCGAGGCCGGTCATTGGCTGCACTCGTAAGATGCACCACCGCAGTACCGCACGCCTGTTCCCTGCGGTGTCACCGCCATGGAGCATGCCCATCCAGCCAATGGGAAGCGCAATCGCGGTTGCCTGATGCAACTTTGAATATCGCGGTAGGCGTGCTCCGCCACCGCGGGGCCGGTCATTGGCTGCACTCGTAAGATGCACCACTGCCGTACCGCACGCCTGTCCCCTGCGGTGTGTCACCGCCATGGAGCATGCTCTTCCAGCCAATGGGAAGCGCAATTGCGGTTGCCTGATGCAACTTTGAAAATTGTGGTAGGCGTGCTCCGCCACCGCGGAGGCGGTCATTGGATGTATTTGAATGAGGCAGACCTGGAACACCAATTGCAGCAGCTTAGAACCACAGAAACGAGCCCTGGGGGCTATATATGTGTGTGAGGGAGCCACACATTGCCACAGCTCACTGAGCCTGCTGCCTGAAACCACTCACCTGCTGCTGCCTCTAGGGACTGCTGCCTGAGACCCCTCACCTGCTGCTGCCTCCAGGGACTGCTGCCTGAGACCCCTCACCTGCTGCTGCCTCCAGGGACTGCTGCCTGAGACCCCTCACCTGCTGCTGCCACCAGGTACTGCTGCCTGAGGCCCCTCACCACCAACAGCCGCTGCTGCTGTCACCTGCCCACAGTGATGGCGAGGACTGAGAAGATCCGTGCCACTCCCTTCACCACCGAGGGACTGAAGCTCCTGGTGGACGAGGTGCTCAACCAGTATCCAAGGCTCTTTGGTGCGCCTAATGTCGTGGTGAGTAACTCAGAGTGTGAGTGAGAGTGCAGGGTGGGGGACACATGAAGTTGATCTGCTGCAGTATGTGCATGGGAGTGTGAGGGTGGGTCATGCACTGCCTAGCATGCTGTTTCCAGGGGGAAGGTGTGTTTGGCCTATTCAACAAGTTTCCCTGCCTGCACATCCAGATGTGAGGAAGTATGATGTCTTGTCAGACATACAGTGAGGCTGCACCTTTTCATTTCACGAGTCAGGATAGTGATTTCCAGTCTGCATGTCTGTATGTGTCCCTGATGTCCTTCACAGGCCCATCTGTGGCCTTAGCTAGTGTTGCTGTCCAGAGGGTAGTGAGGCCATTGTTTAGACCTCTATATGTGCCTCATCTCTAGTTCAGCGCCATACTCAGGACCTGAATCTCCCAGGGTGACACTCTTGTTGGTCATTCACCTATGACACGGTACATTCAAACATTATTGTGCCCGGACTCTTCCGTCCCCACCAGCATGTGCACATACTCGCATGTGTTGGCACTGTTTGTGTTTCCAAATCGTCACTCCATGTAAGGGATGAGCTGGCCCACGTTGGACCTCTGTGTGACCCCAAATGGCCTGCACATTCACTGCCCAATCTGACAGTGGCACAACACTGAATGTACAGAGTGTCACATATGTGCTTTTCCTCTTGAGTCTCCATCAATGAGCCATTACAGAGATGTAGATTGCACACAACAGGGCTTGTGATGAGGGTCTGCGTTCGTGAGGTCATGTCCCTCAATGTGACATCAATGACACAGTGTGGCAGTTGCAGGGCAAGTGCTTTGTGGGCTGCGCAGTGTTAGGCACAGTGAGTATTCCCAGTCACATATGTAGTGATGTCATGCATGTCTTGTTATTCCCCGAATATTGCATTAGATGTGGTCAGCATTACGCCTGGGCGTAGTTCGCGAAGTAGCGCTACGCGAAGTTACGCAAAGTGCAGTTCGCACTACGCGAGCTACGCGTAGCCCTACGCAGACTGCGTAGTGCACTGTTCGCAATGATTGCACAGTGCCGGATGCTTGTCCGCACTGTGCAATCATTGAAAACGGCATCTTGCACAGTGCGAGCTGTCTTTTACTGCCGCTCGAGTAGATTTTTACTCGAGCGGCAGCTTTCTCAACGCTGACTGGTAGTTTCTCATCGCGAGCGGTCGCGAGCATACGCAACCACTCGCAATGAGAAACCTGACCTGCCCGCGTTGAGAATCTCGCCGGGAGGTTTATTTTCCACGCTCGCGATCGGCAACTTGATGTTGCTGATTGCGAACGAGGAAAAAGTCTCGCCGGGATGTCATTTTGCTTGCTCGCGGTCGCCAACTTGACGTTGAGGACCGCGAGCAAGCAAAAAATGACCGCTGCACTACGCTACGCTACGCTACGCGTGTTTGCACTGTGCTACGTGCAATTCGCGTTGTGCGAAGTAGCGCAAACTTCGCAAACTACGCGAGCGTAGCATAGTGCTTTGCCCAGGGTTAGTCAGCATACACATTTAGCTCTCTGCTGGCATCCTGCATGGCCAGGAGATGGGCATGTACTGTGTCCACCCTCATACCTGCATGCATTAATGTGTGTTTCACACATGATGATGTTTGCAATTAGCAGATGTATTGTCGCCGCTGACGTAATGGCAGAATTTGGGATGAGTCAGTGTCATGGTCCTGCACTGGGGAATGGTGGTTGGTTACACTGAATGTTGCCCCCTCTTGTCTCCCATGTCTGCAGCTAAATGTCAACCAGCGCAGGGCCATGTGGAGGGCCATTGCATCAAAGGTGCGTGCACTGGGTGTCTCCAAACGACGGCGCTCCCACTGTCACAAGAGGTGGGATGACATCGCACGGCTAAGCAGGAACGGGGCCGAGATGACACTGGGGCTGAGCCCTCGATCCGGCAGGTTGGTGCGGCGCAGCATGACTCCACTAATGGCACACATTTTAGCAGTGACGCAGCCTGACCTGGATGCACGTCTGAAGGTGCATCAGCAGCAAGCTGGTATTGAGTATTCTGTGAGTGTGACTCTGGTTGTTGTTTGCCAGCATGTGCTCCAGGCCTGGGCCAGTGCAGGGCTGTGATGTTGCTAGTGTGATGCAATGATGTGTAAGTGGCCGCGGTGTGGGGTGCAGTTGTCATGCATTCCCTACATGTACCTTCCCATGTCATTGGTGTAATGGGCCTTGACTTCACATTTGTAGTTTTGGGCTTCTTGTACCATCTTCATTGGTGTCGTCACGGACATCACATGTCAGGGTCCAGCAGAGTGCATGATCTGAGTGTGCCATCATCAATGTGTGCATTGCCTGACATCAGATTAGTGCTGGCTAAACATCTGACACTGATGTGCAACTGTAGTTGTGCCCCAAGATACGACTTGGTGGATGGCATGTGCCCATGGACATTGTGTGTGGTTATGTTGGGGTCTGTGTCTGTGTTGGTGACTTCTGCTGGATCATGTTGTGACGTTGGCAACATGTTGTGAGTAGGATCTTTGAACCCTTCAGGGCCCTAGGTGTGCACAGAGGGAAATGTGTGTGTTGTTAGACGTAGCCACCAACAGGCTAAATGGATGTGTGTCCATCACATGGGTGGATTCTGTACAATTTTGCATCATTCCACGGTAATTTAGATGTTTGTATTGAGGTTGCACAATGTTACTGCCCATGGTGTTATCCAACATGGATCATTGTCCATCATTAGTGATGCTTCACTTGCAGATATTTGTTGACTTGATGCAGATGTACTTATCCTCTCTCTCTCATGCAGCATCTCACATGGGAAGGGAAGGACACGGGACAGACACCAGTGGTGAGGCATCAGGCACAGGTGATGCTCACCTGCATAGTGACACGGATGTCACCAGCGCATGAGAGGGGGACCGTAGTCATCTAGAGGAGTCCCTGCCAGAAACGCAGACCTCTACGTCATCTGACGACGGCGGTGCTGCATCTATGGTTTTGTCCGAAGGAAACGGGGACTCTGCCTCCTCGTCCACCACACAGCGTTCAGTGCCCACCCTCCCTGCTACTCACACTTTTGCTGCCCGTGTTCGCACCATGAGGAAGGGAAAAGTGTCCTTCATCCCAGGCACCGCTGCCCCTGTCCCCCCTGCTGCCATCAGTGCGGAGTCTGTGGACCTTTTGCACCAGCTGTGTATGGGTCAGACAGCTCTCCTCAATGCCTTCCTGGACCATGACAAAAAATTGGCACAGGTGGTGGCTTTCATGGAGGGCGTGCATTCCGACGTGGGTGGGCTACACCAGACTGTACAGTCTCTGGCCTCTGCAGTGACAGCAGCCATTCAACTTGCCCACTCCCATGGTCCAGCTCCAGTCCCTAGGCCCACCACCCTGACAGTGGACACATCTGATGATGGTGAGCACTCACCCCAGACGTCAAGGGACAGATACGTCATGCGCAGCACACAGCAGCAGCAGCCCAAGCAGTCCAGGCCGCAGACACCATCCCCACATAAAGGTAAAGCCACACCAGAGCACAGGGGCAAAAGCCCTTCAGGCCACACCCAGGGCAAGGATGGGAAAAAGCAGGCCTCTGGCTCACATGCCTCAGAGGCATCCCTAGCCAAGGACTCACCTGTCCCAAAAGTGTCTCGCAGAGACAGGAAAACAGTTTCCGTGCCTAGTGACAAACAGGTGTCTGCCAAGGGTACACATAAGAAGGGCTGCAAGGCTAGTTCACCCACAACATCTACTCCCATCCAGAGCCCTGTGAAGCAGGGTAAGGAGGCCACTGTACGGGGGGACACCTGGTAAACACAATCCGGGGGCAAGCGTCCCAAAGGATCCAGCACGTCCCCAGAGGGAGGACCAGCATCTGCAGCTGATCCAGCTTTTCTGACCAGTGTGCCTGTTGTATACACCCCACTTGGCCTTAATCCCAGGACAGGGAAGCCATATCAAATCCCCAAGAAGCGGAAGGGCACCCCTCAAACTTCACCCACACACACTGGTTCTCGTGCAGGTATGAGTCTACCCTCATGTGCCACCACCCCTCCTGGACCTAGCAGCCCTGAGGCTTCAAAAACCACTGCTGGCTCTACCACACCTGGACCTGGCGGCCCTCAGGGTTCCCAGAACACTGATGGCTCTACCCCAGCTGGGCCTTTCTCTCCCTGAGCCAGTACCCCAGCTGGCCCCAACAGACAGCCACCTCCCAGTCATACTGCCAGCCAAGTCTGAGTGTTAGTCCCCCTCACACACATGTCTCTCCCACAGTGGTGCCATGGACTGCCCATTTTTGACACCCTGAGTGTGTTGCTGACCATGGCAGAGTACTGTACCACACATTTACAGTGCTGGATCTCATGTACCTCACCTGCACTTTGGACTGGCCACTGGCCTTGCTGTTCACTGCTGTTTGCCCCTTGCCCGTGCAGGATCTCATGTACCTCACCTGCACTTTGGACTGGCCACTGGCCTTGCTGTTCACTGCTGTTTGCCCCTTGCCTGTGCAGCTTCTCATGTACCTCACCTGCACTTTGGACTGGCCACTGGCCTTGCTGTCCACTGCTGTTTGCCCCTTGCCTGTGCAGCTTCTCATGTACCTCACCTGCACTTTGGACTGGCCACTGGCCTTGCTGTTCACTGCTGTTTGCCCCTTGCCTGTGCAGCTTCTCATGTACCTCACCTGCACTTTGGACTGGCCACTGGCCTTGCTGTTCACTGCTGTTTGCCCCTTGCCTGTGCAGCTTCTCATGTACCTCACCTGCACTTTGGACTGGCCACTGGCCTTGCTGTTCACTGCTGTTTGCCCCTTGCCCGTGCAGGATCTCATGTACCTCACCTGCACTTTGGACTGGCCACTGGCCTTGCTGTTCACTGCTGTTTGCCCCTTGCCTGTGCAGCTTCTCATGTACCTCCCCTGCACTTTGTCCTGGCCACTGGCCTTGCTGTTCACTGCTGTTTGCCCCTTGCCTGTGCAGCTTCTCATGTACCTCACCTGCACTGTGTCCTGGCCACTGGCCTTGCTGTTCACTGCTGTTTGCCCCTTGCCTGTGCAGCTTCTCATGTACCTCACCTGCACTGTGTCCTGGCCACTGGCCTTGCTGTTCACTGCTGTTTGCCCCTTGCCTGTGCAGCTTCTCATGTACCTCACCTGCACTTTTGATTGGCCACTGGCCTTGCTGTTCACTGCTGTTTGCCCCTTGCCCGTGTAGGATCTCATGTACCTCACCTGCACTTTGGACTGGCCACTGGCCTTGCTGTTCACTGCTGTTTGCCCCTTGCCTGTGCAGCTTCTCATACACCTCACCTGCACTTGGGACTGGCCACTGGCCTTGCTGTTCACTGCTGTTTGCCCCTTGCCCGTGCAGGACCTCATGTACCTCACCTGCACTGTGGACTGGCCACTGGCCTTGCTGTTCATTGCTGTTTGCCCCTTGCCTGTGCAGCTTCTCATGTACCTCACCTGCACTTGGGACTGGCCTCTGGTCTTGCTGTTCACTGCTGTTTGCCCCTTGCCAGTGCAGCTTCTCATGTACCTCACCTGCACTGTGTCCTGGCCACTGGCCTTGCTGTTCACTGCTGTTTGCCCCTTGCCTGTGCAGCTTCTCATGTACCTCACCTGCACTTTGGACTGGCCACTGGCCTTGCTGTTTACTGCTGTTTGCCCCTTGCCCGTGCAGGAACTCATGTACCTCACCTGCACTTTGGACTGGCCACTGGCCTTGCTGTTCACTGCTGTTTGCCCCTTGCCTGTGCAGCTTCTCATGTACCTCACCTGCACTTGGGACTGGCCACTGGCCTTGCTGTTCACTGCTGTTTGCCCCTTGCCCGTGCAGGATCTCATGTACCTTACCTGCACTTTGGACTGGCCACTGGCCTTGCTGTTCACTGCTGTTTGCCCCTTGCCTGTGCAGCTTCTCATGTACCTCACCTGCACTTGGGACTGGCCACTGGCCTTGCTGTTCACTGCTGTTTGCCCCTTGCCTGTGCAGCTTCTCATGTACCTCACCTGCACTGTGTCCTGGCCACTGGCCTTGCTGTTCACTGCTGTTTGCCCCTTGCCTGTGCAGCTTCTCATGTACCTCACCTGCACTGTGTCCTGGCCACTGGCCTTGCTCTTGTCTGACTTTTGCTGCATGACAGTGTGAAATGTAAATAAAAAGAAGAAATGTACTCCTGTTGTCTGCCTTGTCAGTGTCCTTGCTAAATGATAGGGTTACTGTGTGGGTATTGTTTACTGTGACACATGCTCTAATTTCCACTTCAACATTGCCAATGTCTTTTTTCCTCTGATCATGTTGTTTCAACTTTTGTGTCCCAGACTTCTGCATCTGTGTGTGTTGGCTTGGTAGTATGTGTGTTTGCTGTGGACTGATTGACTTCCTGGGTGTGTTGTTGTGTGTGTGATGTTTAGATTGTTGTTGTGTGTGTTCATGGTGTGTCACTCATCTCTGTTTGTTACTGGTATGTGTGTTGTGCACACACTGCTTGGTGTGCATGCAGTGCTGTGAGTTGATGTTGCCTTGTCCTTGCCTGTTGTGCACCCCCTGATGTTTGGCTGTTGTAGTATGTTGATATATTTGCCTGTGCATGTGTTGTGACTGATGTGGCTGTGTGCAGTGTTTGTGTTGTGTTGTGTCATGCAGTTGACAGTTGCTCTGTGTGTGGTGTTCTATTTTCCTGTCAGTGTGTGTGTGTTGTTGTTGGGTTTGATTCAGGTGTGTTGCCATTGTGGTGTGCCTTACTTGTGTGTCTGTCACATGGACTGAGGTCTATTGTGGTTGCCGTGCTTGTTTTATGTGCGTCCTTGGTGTTTTCTCCTCTCACATTTGATGTGTCTATGGTCATGGTTGTGCATGTGCAGACATGTGGTACACTGTGACACCATTTTGAGTGGATGGGTGTTGTGGTATGTGTGTCTATGTGTCATTGTAGGCCCATTTCTGCCTTTTGTTCTCCATTATTGTTTTTAGTGGATGCACTTCTTATATGTGTTGTGGTATGTTGTCTGTGCGTTTTTCATGACTGATGTGGTTGTGTACTCCTGTTGTGTCTGTGCTCCCATAGAATTTGCACTGTTTAGCTGCACAGGTCTTGTCTGTTGTTGTAGTAGTTCTGTGTGTGAGTTTTGATTGTGTTCAGTGTTTGACTGTTGTTTTTGTGCGTACAGTGGTACTGCCATACCTGTGTGTGATGTTTGTGGATACCACCCAGGGGGTGTGTTTGATTGTCAGTGTCTTGACTGGATATTATTGGCAAGCTTCTGTGTGTTTGTCACTGGTGTTGTGTGCTGCAGGTGTGATGGGTGTGGGGGTTGTGTGAAGGTTCATACTTGTGTTTGACTGTCATGGAGTGTTGCAATGGGCCCTGTGTGTTGTGCTGCTGACATACTCCTGTGATGTATTTTGATTCAGATGTGTGGCTGATCAGGGTTGGACTTCATACCCTTCCTTTCATCCCTGTGCCTATTCATGGGTTGCCTTGCTGTCTCCCTGAGTTGTTGCAGTGAGGTGACTGTGGTTTGACTTCACTCACTGTGACTGCCATGTGTGGATTTTTGGGCTGGGGTGGATGTAATGTGTTCCTTCCCTTGCATGTGATATACACATTCTTGGTGTTCAGCTCCTTGCCATTCCATTTGTGTGCACCTCACTTTGGGTTTCCTATTTGTTGTCCTACATTGCTGTTGGCATGTGGTCTGTGTTTGTTGCTGTGTGTCAGTGTGGGGTATGTCTGTGTGACTTGACAGGCTGTGTGTCCATTGGAGTGTTTGTTCATTATCTGTGCGTGTTTAATTAGTGCTTGGACTCAGTTTACTTGCATGAGTGTGGTGTTGTTGTGGTGTGTGTGTTCCCCTGGCCCAGTGCTTGTATGCT
Organism: Calotriton arnoldi; assembly: GCA_963921515.1. Taxonomy (NCBI): domain Eukaryota; kingdom Metazoa; phylum Chordata; class Amphibia; order Caudata; family Salamandridae; genus Calotriton; species Calotriton arnoldi. Next base: position 154,622 of record CAWUFW010003244.1, read on the forward strand.
GTGTGTTACTCTGCAGCCACACCTGATGAGGCTGTCTCCCTAGTTGTTTGTTGTGTGGTGCAGTGTGTGTGTTCACCTGGCTGCTTTTTGGGCATGTGGGGGCACAGGGAGATCACATGGCATGTCCCTTCATGGTGTGGGTGGGCCTAGTGTGTGGAGTGTGGAGGTGTTTCCCTGTGTACTTTGGGCACTGCCCCTGCCTTGCGCTGGCCGAGGCTACTACATTGTGTGCATTTTTACTCGCGGATTCACCGCTGTGGTCACGTGAACTGGGCATTATTTCAGGATCGCGGACATGGTGGCCTGGGTGTGGAGGGGTGGACTAGTGGCAGGTGGGACATGTGTGGCTACACCTGTGGTTGTGTTCCTGTCCCCACAAGGGTGTCTGGTGGGGGCGGGCACCTTACATCGGACATGGATTTGTGGGTTGTGTTTGTTAGCGGAGTTGTGTGATGGCGTACCTGCGTCGGCGACGGTCCATGGCTTGCTGTAGGTGGATCATGTCCAGCCGGGAAGAAGTGTAGTGCCGGGTCCATGGCATTCGGCTCCGGTTTTCGATTTCGCGCTCCGCTGTGGTGCTTCCGTATGCTCAGAATGGCCGGTTTCTCCGCTGCGGTGGGCCTGGCTGTTTTGCGCATCCTAATTTGTACGGCGGGAGGGACGTCATTCCGTACGGCGGTGGCTCTGGATTGGTTGTCTCGGGCGCGGGCGCATTTTGATTGCGGTCCGAGTTGCACCTCCGCGGTCGGAAAATGGGCTGTGTTTGGCCATTGTAATATGGCGGACGGGGGCACCGCTGCTCACGGACGGAAAACAGCGTTTTATCCCACCGCCAGCATCGCGGAGGTGCATCCGCCAGTCATCATAATGGACCCCATAGTCTCTGCCTTGAATAGAGAGGGGTTGCCAAGAAGCATGAGCTCTGTCTTGTCGCTATTCAATTTCAGGCATGAGAGTTCCATCCATTTAGTTACCAATACCAAGCAGGGACAGAGGCAGATAGAGGCTCTGTCTGAGTGATTCAGTGCAACAACCAGCTGAGTGTCGTCAGCATAGGTTACAATATTCACCCCAAAGGGGAGAACAATGTCCGCAAGAGGGGCCATGTAAACATTAAAAAGAGTGGGCCTCAGGGAGGAACCCTAAGGAACCCCACAATGGAGAGGCAAAGGTTTTGAAATAGCCCCACCCTCAAATACCTGGAACGACCTACCCTCCACGAAAGAATGCAGCCAAGTGAGAGCAGCTCTAGACACCCCAAAACTTCTAAGTCGTTGGACCAAGATACAGTGGTTGACCCTATCAAAGGCCGCGCTGAGGTCTAAGAGAATCACCGCCAAAGAGCCTTCGGCATCAAGGATTTTTCTGGAGTCTTCAACGACTGCCAGTAGTGCCGTTTCCGTTCCTTGGCGCGGCCGGAAGCCAGTTTGGGAGGAATGGAGAAGGTTAATAGATTCCAGGTGCTTAGAGAGCACCGAATTGACGTACTTCTCTGTAATCTTGCTAATCCCTGGGAGGAGCGAGATGGGTCGGTAATTGCCAAGGCAGTCTGGGTCCAGGCTGGGTTTTTTCAAAAGGGATTTGACCATAGCCCTTTTCCATGATGGGCGGACCACCCCGGCGGACAACGAAGAGTTGATCAGATCCAAGATAACAGGGCCGGCTAATTCAACCACTTGATTCAAGATCTTAAGTGGAGCGGGGTCTCTGGGCGACCCGCTTTTTACAAGTGCTGAAGTAGTCTGGAATGTTTCCCAGTCCATCAGCGGAAAAGCCTTTAGAGGAGGTTCTCTACTCCAAAGGCAGGGGTCTTCAAGGTGAAGACTGGTCTGACAGTTGACCGGGGCAAAGGAGCTATAAATGGTTTGAGTTTTATTATAAAAATAGTCTGCAAGTTTGTTGCAGCGTTGGTCCGTTGCTTCAAGAGTATCAGGGGGGGAGGGGGCTTTCAGTAATTTTTTTATAATACAAAAAGTTTTGCGAGGGGAGTTAGCTGCTAAAGAGATTTTTTCCTCATAGTAGGAGGTCTGAGCTTTGTTGACTTCAGTTTTATAGTTTTTGATGGCGTCCCTGTACTCCTTTTTCTTGCTCAGACAAAACACTTTTCTCCAGCTTCTCTCCATTTTTTGGCAGATCTGCTTTAACTCTCGGAGCTTAGGGGTGTACCAGGCCGTTCTGCTTGCCTCTTTATGAGTCTGGATAGATTTCTTCGGGAGGACCTGGTCTAATGACCCCTCGATCCAACTGTTGAATTGATCGTTAGCCACAATAGGGTCAATGTCAGGGGATGGCTTAGAATTTTCCAATACAGGTACCCACTTTTCTAAAGAGAGTTTCGACGAGCATCGAGCTGTAAATTGCGCTGGCCGACTAGGAGGTGTGACATAGGTGGGAGACCAACAGAAAGGAATCAAAAAATGATCTGACCAAGGAATAGGGATCGGTTCCTGGCTAAATAACTCCACCAGATTTGAGAATAGAGGATCAAGGAGATGTCCTCTTGCGTGTGTTGCGTGAACCACTTTCTGTGTGAGCTGAAGGGCTGCAAGATCACGGGAGAGCTCAATTGCGGACGTTGAAGCAGGATCATCAAAATGAACATTAAAATCGCCCAGAAGAGTAAAATTCAAGGCGGTGCCTGCAAGATTGGTGTCAATTTCCGGTAGTAATTTGCAGAATTGGCCCATAGATCCAGGGGGTCGGTAAATTAGAATGCCCGAAAGGGAGAGCGTAGGTGCAAATCCGATTGAGAAGTGGAGATTCTCACAATCGGGGAGAGGACTCCTGAAAGTCCGACATTTTATAAACAATGGCAATGCCACCTCCTTTACCTACAGCCCTATCCAACCTCTGTATTACGTAATCTGGAGCACGGAAAGGGAAGGCGCAAACACTGACCCAGAAAGCTGTAGCATATGATAGAGAAACGCAAGAGGCAGGAGTTGAATGTGAGAATAGGAGGTTTCGATTACAGATTGATAAATCTTATTTGGGCCAAGAGGAAAATTATACTTTTGTCGAGGAATTGTTAGACACTCGACCCCCACCCCCATATGCCCCGCAGAGGATATATCCCGTTGTTCCTCCGTTATCACAGCAGCCTGTTACCACCGCTTCAACTGTTCCTGTGTTTACTGCTGTTGTTTTGGCGGCTTTGGCTACGGCACCCCCTGCTCCCTCTTTGTCTTCCTTATCTGTGGCAACTGTAACTGTTAGCACACCTACTGTCTCGACTCCTATACCTCCTGCTCTTTCGCTCCGGTGCAACTGCTGGCGACAATTGTACTTGTTACTTCTGTTGCTTCTCCTTCTATGGTACTTCATCCCCCGACAGTTTTGAGTGTTGAGACGCCAGTACGTGGCTTGGAGGATAGAGATTGGACGAAATTTAAGGAGCGAATGTGTCCATTAGTGCGATCTGGGGTGGGGGATGAGGAGAAGAAGGTAGTAGCTAATCAGGCTGAGCAGTTGGGTTGTAATCCCATTTATAGTGTTGAGGATGTTTGGGCAGTTATGCAAGATTTTGAGCCCTGTGTACAGCAGCATGCTCTTAAGCATATGTCCGCTACGTTGATTAGTCTTTGGCAGCAACACTTTGGGAATGATGCACCCCAAATTCTATTTGATATTAGAGATCGTCTGTATGCCAGAGGTTTGGAGCCTGGCCAAGTTTTCAGGAATGTTACAGCGTTAATTGCTTATAGGGGTAGGTTGCATGAGAAGAGTCCTACCCCTGTTCTCAGTTTCCGATGCGAGAGGTTCATCCTATATATCACCCTGAAATACCAGAGTTAACGAATCAGCATGGTGCTATAACCAGACCGGGTGTGGCGGCCCGTTTTCAAGAACAGTGGGTTTATACTCCGTGGAAAAGAAGTGAGGTGTTATCCCTTAAGTCTCATTTGCCTGATCCTAGGAAAAATCCTACTGCTTATTATAAAGAACTGATGGAAGCTGCCTCTTCTACTGTAATGACCCTTGCTGATATTGAAATGTTTTTGGGCCTACTTGTTCTGGTTGACATTTGGAGACAGGTTCATACTCAAGATCATGTAGCGGATTTGGGGGTCACCTGGGAGGTGATTAAGGGATGGGATCAGGAACGGAAGCCAGGTGATAAGCCCAGAGCCGAGATACTTGCTTTACCCGGTCGTATTATCACATATATGCATTCTCTTACTCCGCCGAAGAAAGTAAGGGGTCTATTAGGATGGTGGTCGTAAAACCACCCCGACCGCCATGGTAGCGGAAATCAACCGCCCGCTGGTACCGCCGCAAAACCGGTGGTCAGATTAGAATCAACCGCCAAAAAATCCCGACCGCGGCGGAAAGAGGCAACGAAAACCCGCCCGCAGCGGGCGGAGCCGGTGAAAAACCGTCCGCGACGGTCGGATTCGCAGCGGAAACACCCAAAACCGCCGCCAGGCACGCGGAGTAACCGCCCATGAAATTAGGATTCCCCCGATGTGACAGCAGTACATTCCACAGTTCCCGACCACCGGGGTCGCAAACAGTGATGAATGGGAGAGCCGACGGAAGGGCTGTAGCATAGCCACCGCTGCGGACGCTCCGAGACAAAAATGGCGGTCGACAGAAAAAAAAACACAACAAGGCCCGCAAGTGAACACAGGAAACTAGCCCTGCCCCCAAAAACACATAACACACCCCAATGACCCACCCCCATGGCAACTCCTCAACTACAAATCCCAGGACAACCCAGACAACACACCTGACAGCAATACCCCATTCTGACACACCCAAATAGCTGAGTATAAAACCAGCCCCTTCCCTGACAACAATCCTTTACAATACTCCAGAAGTGAAGGGCCAAACACCACAGCTGAAAGGAGAGGCAAATCAACACACCATCACTACACACACACACCACACACATCACCACCACCACTCCCACACCTGCACCTCCAACCCCTTTGCACATCACACACCATACACATCACCACCACCACCACAACTTACACACCTGCTCCTCTACCCCTTTGCACATCACACACCATGTCAACACAGAAAATGCCCAAATTCACAGACAGTGAGTTGACAGTCATGGTAGATGAGATAATCCGAGTAGAACCACAATTGTTTGGTAACTTCGTACAACAGACACCATTAGCCACCAGAACGCAAATGTGGGTAAGGATAGTTGACAAGATCAAAGCAGTAGGGACCACCCCACGCAACAAACAGGAAATCATGAAGCGGTGGCATGACCTGAAGAGTGTCGTCAAAAAGAAGAGAAACAAGAACCATCAGCTGGCTCAGAGGACTGGCGGTGGCCCTCCCATTCCACCAAGAACATTCACTGCATGGGAGGAGAAGGTGCTTGCCATACTGCATCCAGAGAGTCTCACTGGAATAGCCGGGGGAGTGGAGGCTGGTAAGTACCAACAAATGTCTCACATTACACTGCTATGTACTTTCTTGCACAACTACAAAGCGACACCTCCAAAGCCCAAATGCATTCATGTGCACCACAATAGTAGCCATCTTCCCAAGGAGGGCTGTTTGGGGGTGGGAGGCCTACACTACAACTCCCACCAGGCACCCCTGTCCCATCCCTGAGCAGGATGGAGCACTCCCCCCACACCCAGAAGCATGTGGTAGCCATTGCATTGTTCACCTTCATCTAACAGGTAGGTAGTCAACTTCCCAGGGAGGGCTGTTTGGGGTTGGGAGGCATGCACAACAACTCCCACCAGGCCCCCTGTCCCACCCCTGAGCAGGATGTAGCACTCCCCCCACACCCAGAAGCATGTGGCAGCCATTGCATTGTTCACCTTCATCTAACAGGTAGGTAGCCATCTTCCCAGGGAGGGCTGTTTGGGGGTGGGAGGCCTACACTACAACTCCCACCAGGCACCCCTGTCCCACCCCTGAGCAGGATGTAGCACTCCACCCACACCCAGAAGCATGTGGCAGCCATTGCATTGTTCACCTTGACCTAACAGGTAGGTAGCCATCTTCCCAGGGAGGGCTGTTTGGGGGTGGGAGGCCTGCACTACAACTCCAACCAGGCACCCCTGTCCCACCCCTGAGCAGGATGGAACACTACCCCCACACCCAAAAGCATGTGGCAGCCATTGCATTGTTCACCTTCATCTAACAGGTAGGTAGCCATCTTCCAGGGAGGGCTGTTTGGGGGTGGGAGGCCTGCACTACAACTCCCACCAAGTACCCCTGTCCCACCCCTGAGCAGGATGGAGCACTCCCCCTACACCCAGAAGAATGTGGCAGCCATTGCAGTGTTCACCTTGACCTAACAGGTAGGTAGCCATCTTCCCAGGGAGGGCTGTTTGGGGTTGGGAGGCCTGCACAACAACTCCCACCAGGCCCCCTGTCCCACCCCTGAGCAGGATGTGGCACTCCCCCCACACCCAGAAGCATGTGGCAGCCATTGCATTGTTCGCCTTCATCTAACAGGTAAGTAGCCATCTTCCCAGGGAGGGCTGTTTGAGGGTGGGAGGCCTGCACCACAACTCCCACAAGGCCCCCCTGTCCCACACCTCAGCAGGATGTAGCACTCCACCACACCCAGAAGCATGTGGCAGCCATCGTATAACAACAACCAAACTTACAGGTAGGTAGCCATCTTCACAGGAAGGGGTGTTTGGGGTTGGGAGGCCTGCACTACAACTCCCACCAGGCACCCCGTCCCACCCCTGAGCAGGAAGTAGCACTCCCCCACACCCAGAAGCATGTGGCAGCCATTGCATTGTTCACCTTGACCTAAGAGGTAGGTAGCCATCTTCCCAGGGAGGGCTGTTTGGGGTTGGGAGGCATGCACAACAACTCCCACCAGGCCCCCTGTCCCACCTCTGAGCAGGATGTAGCACTCCCCCACACCCAGAAGCATGTGACAGCCATTGCATTGTTCACCTTCATCTAACAGGTAGGTAGCCATCTTCCCAGGGAGGGCTGTATGGGGGTGGGAGGCCTGCACCACAACTCCCACAAGGCCCCACTGTCCCACACCTCAGCAGGATGTAGCACTCCACCACACTCAGAAGCATGTAGCAGCCATCGTATAACAACAACCAAACTTACAGGTAGGTAGCCATCTTCCCAGGGAGGGCTGTTTGGGGGTGGGAGGCCTGCACTACAACTCCCACCAGGCACCCCTGTCCCTCCCCTGAGCAGGATGTAGCACTCCCCCACACCCAGAAGCATGTGGCAGCCATTGCATTGTTCACCTTCATCTAACAGGTAGGTAGCCATCTTCCCAGGGAGGGCTGTTTGGGGTGGGAGGCCTGCACTACAACTCCCACCAGGCACCCCTGTCCCACCCCTGAGCAGGATGTAGCACTTAAACACACAGCCAGAGAGATGTGTTAGGAAGTCCCCCCCAATGTGACAACAGAACAGGTAAGTAGACAGTGCATGCACACCACCATTCCTTCCCAAAAGCATGGAGCCATATGACAACACCAGTCCTCACATCCCAACAAAATAGACACAGATACAATATCAAATTACAGTGTGCAGACAGCTAAGCGTATGTAACTGTCACAGAAACAAAAGTATGACTCACCAAATACCATGCTGAAGTGAATCAGGGCCCAGACATGTACAGCACTGAATGCTACCTGTAAGATCCATGTGGGCTGAGCTTGAAGGACCATATGAAAACAAAGCAAGCATGGTCTGTAGAACAAATAAATCAAAGCACAGGACATGACAAAGGTATGCATGAGATGACAATGGCTACTTCATGCGCAGATGTAACGCATGCCAGGCAGAGTAATCAGCAAAGATGCCGCACATCAAGTCATATAGCCGCCAGTTGACAGATGACAACATGTCCTCGTAATCACAAAATTTGCACGTGGGGCATGGTATCCATTGACATGTCACCCTGTTGAATATTAATGTATGTACCTCCACATCATGTCAAGATGCACCTTACTGTGCGGACATGCAATGTGCAAACTAGCAAACTGTGTGTTGCATGACCTGTAAATAAGATACTTTGAACAACAAGCCTGAGGGGTGCCCGTCAGTGATCATTTCCACTCTGTCCCACAGGTGACCAAGAACTGACTGCAGAGGATGACAACACCAACCTGCAGAGCCAGCCTCCACCCCCGGAACATGGACTCACTGATGATGACTTCCTGGATTTTGAGGATGCGGAGCTTGAAGTCGGCCCATCTGGCATGCCAGGGCGCAACAGGTCCCAGGACCCCACTGTCCCCCCCACCACCACATCAGCAACAACAACAACCACGGTGACCCCTGCTGGAATGACCTGTGCGGCCTCCACCGCCACCACCACCACCACAACCACCAGTGCTGCCTGCAACACTCGCCCTGCCCCAGAGGATGACCAGCCCACCCCAACAACAGAGGAGTCCAGGGAGAGTATGCGGGTGCGTGCAGTGGTGAGGCAACAGGTCCGTCACAGCAGGGCAGATGGGAGGGCAAGGAGGAGTCTGAGCCAAACGGACACTGGAACCGAAGCCCTGGACAACATCACCAGAGTCATTGGGGCCTATGAACGGGCCCAGGGACAAACGGGCCAGGCTCTGGAGGATTCCCGCAAGCTCCGCCTACTGCTGAGGTCCATAGACACCCGCATGGGCCAAATCGTGGACCTCTTGGGCCAGCTAGTGGCGGTACTGAGGGCGAGGCCTGCGGCACAAACAACACCTCCAACTCCACCCGGTGGCCCGCAGGATGACAGTTCCACATCCTCCCCTACCGGCACGGAGAGGGGGGACTCCTCAGACCCCACTGGCCCTGCAGCAGAGGCCCCCCCTGCCAAACGATGAAGGGGCCGTCCTAGGAAATCCCTGGGAGTATCCCATGGCAAAGTACCTGCCAAACGCAAGTCAAGGAGCCAGCCATGATGGCACCCCTCTTCACCCTGCCATAGACTTCAGTAGACTGTCCTTCCCCACACTGCCATGTGAATGGCATCTGTCTTTTGGACTGGGTCACCACATCTATGTGGTGACTACTTGATTGTCTCATCTTCCATCACTGACAACACATTGCTTCACCATTCACCTTTGTAAATATGCACTCCACTGTCACATGTACCCATTGAAAATAAACACTCCTTACACACCAATGTTGTTGTGTTTGCTCCGTGTTTTAATCACAGGATGTGCAATGTTCACCATGAGTACAATGTACCAGGAGCACGGATTGTTTGTAGGCAAGGAGAGGCTGATGGGACCTGGAAAATCACAACATAACAATATTCACTAGTTACGCGGTGGCATCACAGCCATCACACACCACCTGTCATCAAGGTACTCCAATATGCACACATCACAATGAGCAACAGTACCAACATAGACATCATGGAACTGTGCCAAACTACCCTGTCCAAGAAACGTTGGCAGCCAGCACTGAATCAACAACAGGCTGCAGTCACAAAGCTCACATAGACCTTTTCACCAACAACATCAGCAGACAATGGGTCTGTTGTACATTGTCACTCACCTTCAAGTGAAGTAGCGGTTGATGAGCTGTTGACGCAGGTCGACACCTTCCCCCTCTCCACTATCCTCATCACTGGACATGGGTTGGTTTGCAGGCGGGGGCCTCGGCTGATCATCAGCGCCCAGGAGCAGGGCGATCTCCTTGCGCAAGGCCAGGTTGTGGAGCATGCAGCATGCAACTACAATCTGACACACCTTTTTGGGCGAGTACATCAATGCACCTCCGGTCCTGTCCAGGCAGCGAAACCGTGCCTTCAGGAGACCAAAAGTACGTTCCACCACACGACGTGTCCTCCCATGGGCATCATTGTAGCGGACTTCACTTGGGGTCCTGGGATTTTGCAGTGGGCTCAGCAACCAAGGACGGTTGGGATATGCAGAATCACCAAAGTGGGAGATACACAAACCAACTTTGTAATACAACTGTGGCAGAGGACAGCATGTCACACACACAGCACGCTACTTGACACTGCGTACTCACCCACAATACATGCACGCTCCGGAAGCAGATTAGCCATCAGCTGTGGCACAATGCTGTTACGCATGATGTAGGAGTCATGGGCGGAGCCAGGAAATTTGGCACAGACGTGTGAGATGATCATATCGGCCTGGCACAACACCTGCACATTGATGGAATGGAAATGTTTCCTATTCCTGTACATGTGCTCCCGTGCCTGTGGTGGAACCAGGCCAGCATGTGTGCAGTCAATGGCACCAACAACATTGGGGATGTGCCCAAGTGCATAAAAATCGCCCTGCACAGCCACCAATTCATGCCTCCTGGGGAAATGGATATATCTGTCCTTGTAGATCATCAAAGCGGACAGGACATCCCGTAGCACCATACTGAACATAGGTTGTGAAATCCCACCTGCGCTGGACACCGTGTCCTGGAAAGATCCAGTAGCAAAAAAATGCAGGGCCGCCATCACCTTAGACGTTGGTGTGAAAGCACCCGGATATGTCCTGCGAGGCTGCAGGTGGGGCTCCAACATAGCACATAGGTCTTGGAGGGTGTCTCGATCCAGCCGGAATTTCCGTATGACCTCCACATCCTCCATGTCTGCCAGCACTGTGAAGGGACGATGCAGATTTGGTCTCCTCCTGGGTGAGATGAAAGAGGACACATGTCAACGCAATACACCAGGAGATGTGTCTGACATCTTACGTTTTGACTGACACAACGGAAACAATGACTAGCATCACAGTACACCTTACAAAACAACTTACTTGTAGGGACACCTTCAGATACACCATCCGTGCACCTGTCCATGTTTCACACAGCTAGCATCTCACAAACAATATCCGACTATGTGAATGCACAAAGGGACATGGCCACATCTTGCATGGGCAGCCCAGAGAGTAGTACCAAAAGCATATGTGTGAAACTGCAACACTACTGTTTCCTACATAGCTGCTGTAACTGCCACACCTTCTTGTGTAAGTCACACAGGGCACACATCAACCACACAATGACCCAACACTATGCGTTTATTGACAAGTATGTGAATGAGCCAGGAAAAGTAGACAGTCAAATCTGCACCTTCTGTAGTGAGACATTCATCACTGTAAGTTGCTCAACCCTTACACACATTGACATGTGTACCCATTGTAGAGTCCATCACAACGCTGTTCTGTGTACATGCCCAGAAAATCACAAGTGACATGTGAGTGAGTACATGCCAATGTTCCTAATCATATATAACAACATGGCATGTGCAGTCAGCAGTGGGGTAAAGGTCAAATTGACATTGAGTGCACAACCTTGTGCCATGAATCATGTGTCTACTGTGCACTGTGGAGGACTTGCCTTTGGCCATTCACACAGCATGACGTGTCCATAAGTGCTGTCAAGGTGATCTGACACCCAAATCACGGTCACTGGCTCAAATGCATGGCACACATATCACTGTAGCTACCGCCTGTCCCATGCGGTGTGTCACTGCCAATGCCCCAGCCACAGTCGTGGCAGTGTCTGGCATATACACATGGCCAAATGGCGGTTGGCATGCTCCGCCACCCAAATCCCGATTATTCTCAGCAAGGCATGGCACACATATTGCAGTGGCTACCCCCTCTCCCCTGCGGTGTGTCACCGCCAATGCCCCAGCCACAATCGCAGTGGTGCCTGGCATATACACATGGCCAAATGGCGGTTGGCATGCTCCGCCACCCAAATCCCACTCAATATCACAAGGCATGGCACACATACCGCGGTAGCTACCGCCTGTTCCCTGCGGTGTGTCACCGCCAATGCCCCAGCCACAATCGCGGTAGTGTCTGGCATATACACATGGCCAAATGGCGGTTGGCATGCTCCGCCACCCAAATCCCGGTCAATCTCAGCAAGGCATGGCACACATATCGCGGTAGCTACTACCTGTCCCCTGCGGTGTGTCACCGCCATGGACCATGCCCTAACAGCCAATGGGAACTGCAATCGCGGTAGCCTAATGATATTTTGAAAATCGCGGTAGGTGTGCTCCGCCACCGCGGAGGCGGTCATTGGATGCAATTGAAAGATGCACGACCGCGGTAGCGCCAGCCTGGCCCCTGCGGTGTGTCACCGCCATGGACCATGCCCTTACAGCCAATGGGACCCGCAATCGGGGTAGCCTAATGCTATTTTGAAAATCGTGGTTGGCGTGCTCCGCCACCGCGGAGGCGGTCATTGGATGCATTTGAAAAAGGCTGATCTGAAACACCAATTGCAGCAGCTTAGAACCACTGAAACTACCCCATGGGGCTATATATGTGTGGGCGAGAGCCTCACATTTCCACAGCTTTCAGAGCCTGCTGCCTGCCACCCCTCACCACCAACTGCTGCTGCTCCTGTCTCCAGAGCCTGCTGCCTGCCACCCCTCACCACCAACTGCTGCTGCTCCTGTCTCCCGAGCCTGCTGCCTGCCACCCCTCACCACCAACTGCTGCTGCTCCTGTCTCCAGAGCCTGCTGCCGGCCACCCCTCACCACCAACTGCTGCTGCTCCCATGTCTCCAGAGCCTGCTGCCTGCCACCCCTCACCACCAACTGCTGCTGCTCCTGTCTCCAGAGCCTGCTGCCTGCCACCCCTCACCACCAACTGCTGCTGCTCCTGTCTCCTGGACACAGTGATGGCGAGGACTGAGAAGATCCGTGCCAGTCCCTTCACCACCGAGGAGCTGGAGGTGCTGGTGGACGAGGTGTTCACACAGTATGGGAGGCTATATGGTGCTCCAAATGTCGTGGTAAGTGTTTCAGAGTAGAAGTGAGAGTGCAGGGGTGCACACCTGATGTTGATGTGGTGCAGTATGTGCGTGAGAGTGTGGGGTTGTGTCATGCACTGCCTAGCATGCTGTCACCAGGGGAAAGGGGTGTGTAGCCTATTTCAGACGTTTCCCTGCCTGAACATCAGAATTGGAGGGACATGTATTGTCTTGTCAGCCATATAGTGATGCAGCAAGTTGGTAATGCAGGAGTCAGGACAGTATTTGCTTGTGTGAATGGCTGAGTGGGTCCCTGATGTCCTTCACAGGCTCATCTGTGGCATTAGCAAGGCTTTTCATCCAGAGGGTAGTGATGGAATTGTGTCTGACTCAAAATTGGCATCATCTATAGTTCAGCACTATGCTCAGGACGTCAATACCCGAGGGTGACACTCTTGGTGGTCATTCACCTATGACACAGCAGATTGTCATACTATTGTGCACAGCCCCTTCCATTTCCACCAGCATGTGTACAGACTGGCATGGGTAGGCACTGTTTTACACTCTCAAATTGTCCCTTCATGTGACATTTCTGATGCCCCACATTGGACCTCAGTGTGATCACACCTGGCCTGCACAGTCACTGCCCAAGCAGACAAGGACACATCACTGAATGTACACATGTTTTTTTTTCCAGGACTCTCCATCAATGAGCCAGCTCAGCCCTGTAGATTGCACACGACAGGCCTTGTGAGAAGGGTGTGGGTTTGTAGGATCATGTCCCTCAATGTGACCTCCATGACACAGTGAGCCATTCACAGGGCAAGGACATTGAGGGCTGCGCAGTGTTGGACACAGTGAGTCTTCCCCTGAACATATATTGAAATGTCATGTATGTCTTGGTCACCCTCAAAATGGACAGTAGATGTGGGCAGCCTACACATTGCTTTCTGTGTTGGCATCCTGCATGTGTATGAAATGGGCAGGTACTGTGTCCACCCTCATACCTGCATGCATTAGCATATGAGTCTCCAATGCTAATGTACCATGTGAGATGCATTATCGTCTCTGCTAGACATATTTGTGAAGTTGGGATGAGTTAGTATTATGCTCCTGTACTGTGAGATAGTGGTACATGACACAGTGGCACTGATTTTTCCCCCTCTTGTCTCCCATGCCTGCAGCTCAAAGTCCACCAGCGTAAGGCCGTGTGGAGGGCCATTGCATGCAAGGTGCGGACTCTGGGTGTCTCCGTCCGATGGCGCACGCACTGTCACAAGAGGTGGGATGACATCTGCCGGCTGAGCAAGAACGTGGCAGAGATGGCGCTGGGGCTGATCCCTCAGACTGGCAGGTTGGCGCGCAGGAGCATGACACCACTGATGGCCCACATCTTAGCTGTGACACAGCCTGAGCTGGATGCATGTTTGAAGGAGCATCAGCAGCAAGCTGGGGGTGAGTATTCTGGGAAGGGTGACTTTGGTTGTGAGTGGCTACATGTGTCCACAGACTGGGCCAGCGCTGTGCCCGGTGATGTTGGTAGTGTGATGCAGTGGCTTGTAAGTGGCCTCTGTGTTGGGTGCAGCTGTCATGCATTTTCCCTACCTGTACTTTCTCTTGTCATTGGGGTAATGGCCCTTGACATTGCATTCTGAGTCGAGGCCTTCTGGCATCGTCTGCATTGGAGTAGTCAGGGAAATCCCATGGAAGGGAACGGCAGTGTGCATCATCTGAGTGTGCTTTCATCAATGTGTGCATTGCCTGACCTCAGAATTTTGAGGACAAAAAATCTGACACCAATGTGCAACTGTATTTGGGCCCCGAAGTACGACATGGTGGATGGCATGTGCTCATGGCCATTGTGGCCTGTTATGTTGTAATCTGTATCTGTGTTGTCCCCTTCTGCTCCCTCCAGATGTGAGAGTGGCAACATGTTGGGAGATACATCTTGGCCCCCCTCAGGGCCCTAGGTGTGCTCAGAGGTATATGTGTGTCTGGTTAAATGGAGCCACCGGCAGGCAATTTGTCTGTGTGGTCATCACATGGCTCACTTATGCCACGTTTGCTTGATAACACGCTAAATTCAAATTCAGAATTGAGGTTGCACAATGTTACTGCATCGGGTGGTGTGCAACATGGAGACATCATTATCTTGTTTAGTGCTTTGCTTGCATATGATGGGTGTGTTGATGCCAGTGGGCACGAAAGGACAGGGGGCGGACACCAGTAGTGAGGCATCAAGCACGACTGCTACACACGAGCACAGTGACACTGATGTAACCACCGCCTCAGAGGGGGACAGGAGTCTGCTTGAGGAATCACAGCCAGAGACACCAACCTCAACGTCATCTGATGCCAGCGGTGACACATCTCCATTGGCGGGCACAGGGAGCGGGAACTCTGCCTCCTTTTCCACCACACAGCATCCAGCGCCCACCCTCCCACCTACTTCCGCTTGTGCTGGCCGTGTTCTCACCAGTAAGAAGGGAAGAGTGTCCTTCACCCCAGGCACCGCTGCCCCTGCCTCCCCTGCTGCCCTCAGTGTTGAGTCTGTGGACCTTTTGCGCCAGCTGTGTGTGGGCCAGACAACTCTCATCAACGCCTTCCTAGACCACGACAAAAAATTGGCACAGGTCATTGTTTTCATGGAGGGCATTCATTCAGACATGGGTGGGCTACACCGGACTGTCCAAGCTTTGTCCTCCGTAGTGACGACAGCCATTCAGCTTGCACAGTCACAGAGTCCAGCTCCAGTCCCTTTGGCCACCCCCCTGCCAGTGGCTACATCTGACAATAGTGACCACACACCACAGAGCTCTAGGGCAAGATACAGCACACGCAGCACACAGCAGCAGCAGCCCAAGCGGTCCAGGGCGCAGACACCATCCCGACAGAAAACTAAAGCCACCCCAGAGCACAAAGGCAAAAGCCCGTCAGGCGACACCCAGGCCCACAAAGCCAAGAAGCAGGCCTCAGGCTCACATGCCTCAGAGGCATCCCCAGCCAAGGACTGTCCTGTACCAAAAGCATCTCGCAAAGACAAGCAGACCGTTTCCATGCCCGCAGAAAAGCTGGTGCCTGCTAAGAGTACACAAAAGAGGAGCTCCAAGGCTGAGTCACCCATGACCTCAACTCCCATTGAGAGCCCTGTGAAGCAGGGGAAGGAGGGCACTGTAGGGGGACACCTGGTAAACAGGGGATGAAGGGGCAAAGGCAAGGCCAGGCCAAGCGTAGCGCTGGATCCAGCATGTCCCCAGAGGGAGGGCCACCGTCTACACCTGATGCAGCTTTGGTGGTGAGTGTGCCTGTTGTGTCCGCCCCACTTACCACTAATACCAAGACAGGGAAGCCATTTAGAATCCCCAAGAAGCGGAAAGGCACCCCTCCACAATCTCCCACCCACACTGTGTCTCATGGCAGTATGACTCCACCTCCATGTGCCACCACACCACCTGGTCCAAGCAGCCCTCTGGCTTCAAAAGCCACTGATGGCTCTACCTCAGCTGGGACTCTCTCTCCCCGGTCCAGTCCTCCAAATGTCCCCGACACTCAGCCACCTCCCAGTCCGACTGACAGCCAATTCTGAGTGGAAGTCCCCCTCACACACCTGTCTCACCCACAGCGGTGCCTGGACTGCCCATTGTTAGCCCCTGATTGTGTTGCTGACCATGGCAGGGTGCAGTTGCACACATTCCCTGTGCATCTTCTCATGTACCTCATCTGCAGTTTGTGCTGGGCACTGGCCTTGATGTTCACTGCTGTTTGCCCCTTCCCTGTGCAGCTTCCTCATGTACCTCATCTGCACCTTGGACTGGCCACTGGCCTTGATGTTCACTGCTGTTTGCCCCTTCCCTGTGCAGCTTCTCATGTACCTCATCTGCACCTTGGACTGGCCACTGGCCTTGATGTTCACTGCTGTTTGCCCCTTCCCTGTGCAGCTTCTCATGTACCTCATCTGCACCTTGGACTGGCCACTGGCCTTGATGTTCACTGCTGTTTGCCCCTTCCCTGTGCAGCGTCTCATGTACCTCATCTGCACCTTGGACTGGCCACTGGCCTTGATGTTCACTGCTGTTTGCCCCTTCCCTGTGCAGCTTCTCATGTACCTCATCTGCACCTTGGACTGGCCACTGGCCTTGATGTTAACTGCTGTTTGCCCCTTCCCTGTGCAGCCTCTCATGTGACTCATCTGCACTTTGTGCTGGCCACTGGCCTTGCTCTTGTCTACTATTGGTGCCTATCTGTGTAATATGTGAATAAAGACAGTTACTCCTGTTGTCTGTTTTGTCAGTGTCCTTGCTGAATTAAGGGTTTTCTGTGTGGGTATCGTTTACTGTGACACATGCTCTGTATGCCACTTCAACATTGCCAATGGTTTTCTCACTTTTTAAGGGTTTTACAGGGGTGACAGGCACTTCAGTTCTTATTGACTGTGAGGCTTGGGGGTGCAATGATGGTGGTTTGTGATGGACTACTGTTATCATAGTCATTCTTTTGTCAGGTTGGCTATGTTGTACACATGTCATGATTGTATGCACTGCCAGCACAAGGTGGGATTCTATCCACAGGATTGCAGGCAGGCTGGCCAGGGTCATCATGTATGTGTGATCTTACTTGATGTGTGCACAGCAGTGTTGGTGTATGGTCATCTTGTGATGGCCAGTCATCCTAGTCACATGGGTAGATTTCTATGTGTGCACTTGGGTAGTCAAGAAGTGTGCAGTGTGTAGGGGGTGACTTTGTCGGTAGTGTTGATGTGTGTGTGCCCCTGCAATGTAAACTGCACATGTGTCAGCCAGGATTTAAGTGCCTGTTTGTTTGATTGGTCAGCCCTATGCTTGTGATTGTGAGCACATGTGGGAGTTGTTGGTTGTGCACTGTGCAGTGTGTTGTTGTGTCCTTGCACTTCTGTGGGATTCCAAATTGTTGTTGGTGGCAATTGTGGGTATGCAGAGTGTGTGCCTGGCAATTCAGTGTTGTGTTTTGTTGATCAGCCATGTGTCTTGATACTTTTTGTGGTCAGTGTGCAGACCTGCTCGTCCACACTGACATTGTGGGTGTGTTTTCTCATGCATTGCTGTCACTTTGTGCTTTTTTGCCTCCAGTATGGCATGTGGGGTGTGGAGTCATACCATCCCCTATCTGTGCTTCTGATGCCTACCCATTGTGAGTCTGCACTCCATCTATTTGTGTATGGTGCACTCCTGCCATGTCCACTACTGACGTACACAACACTTCACTCTCAGGTCAGCTGTTCCCTTGGGTTGACAGTGTGTGTGCCTCCCCATCACTTCATTTGTTACACTATGGTTTGTGTTGCTGATCTGTGCACAAGACCAATGTGCCACTCATGACAGTTTCCCAATTGGTTATATGTGATTTTCTGGTACTGTTTTGCAGCCATGGTTGCTCATATGCAGTTCAACTGTTTGTGCTGCACAGTCCTCTGGTCATGTTGTTTTCACCTGGGTTGTGAGAAGTTGGACTGGCATATGCTGTCCACTAATTATAGTGGGCACCTTGCACCAGTCCAAACAACCCCTTATTGGAGATAGGTTAAAGACAACCTTTATTGAAAGCTATCCTAGTGGTAGCTATGGAGAGCAGCCTTCAGGCTAAGTCTTGGAGGAATGTAAAGCAGCTTGTTTTACCAGTCTATAATCTCTTGAGTGACCAAATGAAAGAGGACCACACCAGGTATATATTCAAAATATATGTATTTATTACTAAACACACCCTCTAGTCTCTTTATGAGGCTAGAGTTCAAGTACATAAATTATAAGTTAGTTATCTACAGTAATAGCACAAATACACATTTGAGCCCCAGGGCGTACCAAACCATATACCAATAAAGTGGTATAAGAACCACGACTGAGCTAGACACAAGGCCTAGAGCCTGTAGAAGTGCTTGGACCACAAGGAACCACCCAAGGTAGTGACACAGGGGTCCCACGGGGGACACGTGCAGTGTATGAACACAGCCGCGAACCACCGTTAACTTCTATGGGGAAAGTCGCGATTAGAATTTAAAAGAAAAGGGACACTTAGAGGAGGACTTGGAGCAAACCCTTTGAGAACTAGGCTGTTCTAGTGTCAATACCCACGGGAGCACCGGAGTACTCGAGTTACCTCACCCAGGGGAGCCGGGTGCATAGGTGTCTTTCGGGGTCGGGTTTCGTCGTCGCTTTCTATGGCGATCTGCTGCAAAGTGCTGCTGGCGACCAAGTCGAAAGTGTTCGGGTGGATCTAAAGGTGGATCGAAGATCTGAAGAACCTGAAAGAAGAGGGGACAGAGTCTGGGTCACTAGCCAGTGACCAGGAAGGCGATGATCAGATGCCCACCGATGTTGAGTGCTTCAGGTAGGTTGACGGTTGTCTTGACTCTTCAGCCACGAGGTCCAGGAGGCATTGACGATGACCAGGAGCTGCATTCGATCTGTGCCACGACGTTTGTCGATTGCAGGGGTGTCGGCGACCGGATTGGACCCAACAAGCCTTGGCAACGGCAAGTCTCATGGAAATGGAAGAAGGACGATGTTGCAGACCAGCAAGGTCTGGAGGACTCACCCAGCGAGGATAAGTCAGGGAACGCCTGGAGCAACTAGGGAGTCCAAGCAGAAAAGATTGGCCTTCGGGAGGGCCTACTAGCCAATGGACTAGCGACCGCGAAGGAGCCTTGAGACGATGCAGGTGGAGCTGGCTCACAGGACACTCGTGGAGTGGAGGCCAGTGATCTTCGGTGAAGTTGGTGCTGGAGGCTGGGGCTACTCGGAGCCCAAAGCATGACTTCATGAGATACCCAGAAGAGGATGCACTTGCAAATGCGTTTGGTGTCCAGGGGTCACGGTTCCACGTTACCCACGACAGCTACGGGTCTCAGCTTTGCTGGGGACTCAGGGCAGCCTCGGGGAAGTCTGGAAATCTACCTCTGGTGATGCAAAGACTTCGGCGTCCGACGGGAGCTTCAGCGATGCAGACCGGACAATTGCTTCTTTGGTGCCTGCCAAGCAGGGGAGTCACTCCTTGACCCCAAGGGAGATTCTTCAGTCCTATAATCTTAAAGTAGAGTGTCGAAGGTCCAGGATTCTGTGTCAGAGTTTCGTCCAGGTAAATCTAAAGTCCTAAGGACTGGGGTCCCCTACTTATACTAAGGTAGGGGGTTGGACATACTCTGTGGCCCCACCTATGGGAGGGCCAGGGCAGAGTGGTGGTTACACCCCTTTCCCTTTGTCCAGTTTCGCGCCAGAGCAGGGGCTGGAAGCCCCTGAGCCGGTTTGAACTGGGGTATGCACAGGGACACCAAGTGTGCCCCCAGTGCAGGATTTCAAAGCACCCGAGAGTGCTCCCGCCCAGCCCCAATACACACTATCCTGTCTGGGGAGGTGGTCACACCTCCCTGGGACAGGAAACCTATTGTCCAGGCCTCCCCTGCCGGAGTTTCGGTCAGCAGCAGGAGGCCAGACTCGTGTCTGTGGCAGCGGCATCCATTTTGTGATGCCAGGGCTCTGGAAAGTCAGTACCAGGTATACCGGTGTGTACATGTCTTTCCCTCTAGAAGGGTGGAATGCTACCCCCGCCGCCAGAACTGGCGGGGGTGTAGTATTCCAAGATGTTTGACACCAAACACGACATGTTTCCGTGCAGCCATCCCAAAGTTAGCATTTAACGCGAGGTTATAATGCGCTTAAGAGTATATGGTCAGGCTGCACTACAAACAGCATCAGAGAAGGGTCTCCGAACGCTGCAGAGGGGCCCAGCTCATGCAGGGGCACCCTCTCACATAGGAACCACACACTCTGCCTTCAGGATTGATAAGGCCTGCCATAGGAGTGACTTATAGGTTTATATGTGTGTATGTATGTAGTGATATAGCTAGCCTATATCACAGTAAGGGGTGCATGCACCACCTTACCCAGGCTGTAGTAGCAGACCTGTGGTGTCACTTTGGATGGCCTTCCAGGGGTGGCACAATACATGCTGCAGCCCCTGGTAGGCCTCTGAGGTACCTATGCCCTGGGTACATAGTATACCATATACTAGGGACTTATAAGGGCACTCCAGATTCCAATCAGAGATGTGCCTAAGGCACATGGAAACCATTTTAAAGAGGAAGCAGCTAGGCTGGGGTTCTGATTAGCAGGGCCCCAGCCAGACTAAGGTCGAAAAACAGTGAAGCATCAGCAAAAAGTGGGGGTACCCATGTGAAGCAGATCCTACTCTCCTACATGGGTGTCCCAGACTTGGGCATCTGTGGGTGTTGGGTTAGCTGTATGTGTGTTTGCTGAGGTACTGCTTCACTTCCTGAGTGTGATGTTGTCTGTGTGCTGTGCTGATTGGTGTTGTGGGTGTTCATGGTTTGTTGCTCATGTCTGTGTGGAACTGGTATGTTTAGTGTGCACACACTGCTTGTTGTGCATGCAGTGCTGTGAGTGTATGTTGCCTTCTCCTTGACTGGTGTGCATCCCCTGATGTCCTGCTGTGTTTGCAATGTGATATATTGGCATGTGCATCTGTTGTGTGTCTGATGTGGATGTGGGCAGTGTTTGGGCTGTGTTGTCTCTTGCAGCTGACAGTTGCTCTGCGTGTGTTGTTCTATTTGCATGTTGGTGTGTGTGTTTTGTTGGTGTGTTGTGTTTCAGCCAGTTGTGTCTTGCCAGTGTTTTGTGCATTCCTTGGGTTTCTGTCACATGCACTAAGGGCTATTCTTGTTCCTGGGCTTGTTTTGGGTGCGTCCTAGATGTTTTCTCCTCTCATATTTGAGCTGTCAGTTGTCATTATTGTGCATGTGCAAGCATGTGGTACATTATGACACCATGTTGACTTTATGGGTTGTGTGGTATGTCTGTCTGTGTATCATTGTAGGCCCATTTCTCAAAGTTTGTGTCCATGATTGTTTTGTGATGATGCACTTCTTGTCTGTGTTGTGGTATGTTGTCTGTGCATTGTTCCTGACTGATGAGGTTGTGTACTCCTGTTCTGTCTGGGCTCCCATTGCCTTCCCACAGTTTTGCTGCACAGGTCAGGTGTGGTCTGGTTGTACTTATGTGTGTGTTGTTATGTAGTTTTGTGTTTGGCTGTTGGTTTTTTGCAAGCATTGGTTCAGGCATCCCTGGGTGTGTGTGTGTGATGTTTGTGGATACCCCCCAGGGAGTGTGGTTGTTTGACAGTGTATTGACTGGACATTAGTGGCACCCTTCTGTGTGTTGGACACTGGTGTTGTGTGCTGCAGGTGTGAGGGGGGTGGGGTATGTGTGAAGGTTCCTACTTGTGTTTGACAGTCATGGAGTGTTACAATGGGCCCTGTGTGTTGTGCTGCTGACATACACCTGTCAGGTAGTTGGATGCAGATATGTGGCTGTTCACTGTTTGACTTCAGACCCTTCCTGTCATCCCTGTGCCTGTACATGGGTTGCCTTACTGTCTCCCTGATTTGTTGCACTGAAGTGACTGGTTTGACTTCACTCACTGTGCCAGCCATGTGTGATTTGATGGGCTGAGGGTGTTGTTATATGTTCCTTCTCTTGCATGTGGTGTACACATGCTTGGGGGTTTGCTCCTTGGCCTTCAATTTGTGTGCACCTCACTTTAGATTTCCTATTTGTTGTCCTCCATTGCTGCTGACATCTGGTCTGTGTATGTGGCTGTGTGTCAGTGTGGGCTATGTCTGTGTGACTTGGCAGGCTGTGTGTCCAGTTGAGTGATTGTTCCTTGTCTATATGAGTGTTCATTTTGTGCTTGGACTCAGTTTTCTTGCTATGAGTGTGGTGTAGGTGTGGTGTGTGGGTTGCCCTGGCACTGTGCTTCTGTGCTGTGTGTTCCTCTGCAGCCCCACCTGCTGTGCTGTCTCCCTAGTTGTTTTGTGTGTGGTGCAGAGTGTGGGTTCACCTGGCTCGTTATTGTGCATGGGTGAGCACAGGAGGAGCACATGGCATGTCCCTTCATGTTTGGGGTGGGGGACTGTTGTGTGGGGGGTGGAGGTGTGGCCCTATGATCTTTGTGCACTGCCCATGCCTGTCGCTGGCCCTGCCTTCTGCATTGTGTGCATGTTTTCCCGCGTCTTCACCACTGCTGTGACGTGACCGGGACATGACATTACATCATGATCACGGTTGGTGGGTGACCTGGATGTGGAGGGGTGATTTGGTGAGGGTAGGACATGTGTGGGTACGATTGTGGATGTGTTCCTGTCCCCACCATTGTGTCTGGTGTGGACAGGAACCCTGTATCTGCCCATGCATTGTGTGTTGTTGTTGTGTGCGGAGTTGTGTTGTTGCGTACCTGCAGCGACGTCCGCAACGGTGCATGAGTTGCTGGTGGTGTATCAGGTACAGTGCTGGGAAGACGTGTAGAGCTGGATCCATTGCAGTCGGAACCGGGCGGTCGGGACCGGGGATCAGGTTTCACGCTCCGCTGTCGTGCTTCCGCCGTCTCAGGTTGGCCGGTTTCTCCGCTGTTTGGGGCATCCTAATTTGTACGGCAGTCGGGACGTCATTCCGCATGGTGGTGGGTCTCCATTTGCTCAAACCGCCGCGGTGGGGGGCACATTTTTCTGGCGGTTCACGTCGCACCGTGGCTGGCGGGAAATGGGCTGTGTTTGACCATACTAATATGGCGGGCGTGGAAACCGCTGCTGGCGTGCGGAAAATGGCATTTTCCGCCACCGCCAGCACTGCGGTGGTGCCTCCGACCGCCATTATAATAGGCCCCTAAGTTGGGACAAGTTGACGGCTTGTCGACAGAAGAATAGATGAAAGTGTGTCTGATTTCTTTGCCTAGTTTGAAGATACGTTTTGGGATTATTGTGGGCAGGATATGTCTATTGAGGGAGGAGTTCGGTTGTTTGTTGACAGGTTTGTTTCTAATTTGCTTCCTGAAATTGCTACTCGTTTACAGGCATCTGTTATTTTGAATATGGCTCAGTATTATGAACATCGTGACCAAGAAGAGAAAGAGAAGACTGGGAAAAAACATAAGGATTTAAAGACGAAGGTGCTGTTGCAGCAAGCGTTTAGAGGGTATGGTAGAGGATGTGGTAGTCCTGCCAGACAGCTTCCACGCACTAGTAGGCAGTCAACCACGACACCCTTGGGCCGAATCAGTGTGCATATTGTAAGGAGGAGGGTCATTTGTGTAGCAAGTGTCCTGTGCTTTTGCAAAAGGTGGTGGCTCCTACAGGGCGAGGTCCTCGTGGATGAGGTTGTGGGACTGATAGAGCTCAGAGTGCTGCGGTCTCACAGGGTCGTTCTGATACCAATTATTTTGATGACCCTCGCAATGGGCAGTATTACCATGATGATTATGATATGGACGAGGCGACAGGGATGTCTTATAGCTAGGACAGCAAGGGACAGAGTGAGGGACCAGTTCTGATACCTGTAGATCAGCGTGGTCCTTATGTCACTGCGGAGTTGCAAGGTTCGACTAAGGAATTTTTGGTGGACACAGGTGCAACAAAGAGTTCTGTTTCTCGGCATATGGTCCCTGGGGTGGCTCTGTCTGGCCATAATAATGTTTCAGTAGGTTTTTCAGGTGTACCGGTTGTAAGCCCTATTTCACGACCCCTAGCATTGACTGTTGGTCCTTTTACTGTGGATTCCCTGTTTTTGTTGATGACTAATTGTGGTGAAAATTTGATGGGTTTGGAATAATTGAAGAAATTCCATGCTACTATTTATTGTTCCCCGGAAGGTGTGTATATGACGATGGGCCCAAAAGTGAGTACTAAACAGTGCCTTTCTCACCCCTTCCTGTTGAATTTGCTAATGTACCATCCACTCTATGGGCGACAGGTGATACAGATGTAGGACTATTGCATATACCAACAGTTTCGATACATGTCAAAGACAATGCTATTTTGCCTTGCATTCCTCAGTATAAGATACCTCAGGCGGGAGAACAAGCTCTTTTCCAGATTATTCAGGATTTGATACAAAAGGGAGTAGTTGAGGAGACGTCTTCTAATATTTGTAATAGTCCTATTCTTCCGATTCTTAAACGGGCACCCTCAGGTTCCCTGATGATCATGAGGATGTTTACCATTTTGTGATTGATTTGCGTGAGGTTAATAAAATTGTGGTTCCTCAGTTTCCAGTGGGTCCTGATATCACCACGCTTTTGACAATGATTCCTTCTACTGCTACCTTCTTTTCCGTTATTGATTTGAAAAATGTATTCTTTAGTATTTCTATTCATCCTGATAGCAGATATTTGTTTGGGTTCACACTAGCTGGTAGAAGTTTTAGATTCTGTCGAGCTCCTCAGGGCTATACAGAGAGTCCGAGTATTTATAGTTGGATTCCCTTTCGCTTCCCTCAGGTAACGTATTGGTGCAATATGTCGATGACTTCCTCATTGCTTCTGACACAGAACAGGGTTGTAGAGATAGTATGGTTAAATTGTTGCTGTATTTAGCTCATCATGGACATAAAGTTTCTCTTTCTAAATTTCAGTATTGTCGACAGGAGGTCACCTATTTTGGTCAGCTACTGTCGAAGGAGCGTAGGAGGTTGACCCCTGAGCGTATCAGTACCATTATTAAAATGCCTATTCCACAAACTCAGAAAGATGTGCGCGCCTTTATAGGTTTCACTTCCTACTGTCGCCAGTGGATACCTAACTACTCCTTACTAATCAAACCCTTGCTTGCATTAACAACTAAAGAAGTGCATGAGCCCTTGCCTTGGACGCCTGAATGTCAGCAGTCTTTTGAGCAATTGAAAGCTGCGCTTTGTTCGGTTCCCGTGCTTGGCGCACCTAACTACGGTAAGCCATTTGTGTTATACATCAATGAGATGGCTGGTTGTGCGCTTTCTGTCCTAACACAAAAATTTGGGGATAAGCAACGGCTGTGTGCTTATTTCTCCACTGTGCTCGATCCTGTTGCGAGAGCCCTCCCAACTTGTCTAAGTGCGGTCACGACTGTGGACACTTCAATTAGACAATCGGCTGGACTCGTACTTGATACTGACCTCACAGTTATGGTACCCCATGCTGTGGATACACTTTTGAATAAGACGAAGACACAGCACCTCACCAGTGCACGTCTTACTGGCTATGAATTGACATTGTTTGCTAAACACATCACAATCAAAAGATGTGCCACTTTGAATCCAGCCACGTTACTACCCCTCCCATCCGAGAGTGATGAAGTTGACAAACATGATTGCATTTTCCGAACAGAAGAAGAGACGAAAGGATGGGTAGACCTGACTGATGTTCTCTTATCTGATCCACAAGGGGAACTATATGTCGATGGTTCTTGCTTTAAACTACCAGATGGCACCACCACTGCAGCCTATGCTATTAACACACTGCGCACGGAGGTAGAGACATCATGGGTCCCTTATCAGTCGGCTTAAGCTGCTGAATTAGCTGCCCTTATTCGAGCTTGTGAATTAAGTGAGGGACTGGTTGTCAATATTTAAACTGACAGCCAGTATGCCTTTGGGGTCGCGCATATGTTTGGGCGACTCTGGGCGGAGAGAGGATTCCTTACTTCGCATGGCACCAAAATTCAACATGGGCACCTCATATTGAGGCTTTTGTCTGCTTTGACACTCCCCAAAAAATTGGCAATAGTGAAGAGTAGTGCCCACCGGAAGGTCACTGATGATATAGGTAGAGGAAATGCTTTTGCAGATCAGACAACTAAGGAAACGGTCTGGACAAAAATGAAAAGAACGTTTGTAGCAGGTCCAGCTAGGTGGGTCCCAAGGTTGTCATGTTTGAAGATACCCTTGAAAATGTAAAAGAGATATAAAGTGAATCCACGACAGAAGAATTCGCAGTGTGGCAGGAAAGTATAGCACAGTTGAATGACGAAGGATGTTGGATTGATAAATCAGGGAAGCAGAGATGGATGTTGCCAGATGCATATGTTCTTCCTGTAGTTACTATGGCCCACGGTCCAGCTCATATTAGTGCTAAAGGCTTCTGTAAATTGTTAGATTCTGTATGGCAGAATGACAATATCTGTAAGTCAGCTGCACACTTAGTGAAGTACTGCATGGTATGCATAATCCTGGGAAGGGTACCCCTACACCGCCTGGTAATTTTTCACCACCCACCTTCTTTTGAAGTCCTTCAAATGGACTACATTGAGGTAGAGAGATGTAATAATTTGAAGTATGTTCTAGTGGTTGTATGTGCATTCAGAAAATGGGTTGAAGCTTACCCCACTAAAGACAATACAGCCATTACGACTGCAAAGGTACTCCTGAAGGAGTTCTTCCCTCGTTTCGGCTTGCCCCGAGTGATCTGGAGTGACAATGGAAGTCATTTTAATGCAAAAGTGATTCAACTGATTTGTGAGGGTCTTCATGTAAAGCAAAAATTCCATTCTGTCAATCATCCTCAGTCAGCGGGTTTGGTTGAGAAGTACAATGGTACTCTCAAACTGAAATTGGCAAAGATACAGGAGACGACAGGGTTGAAGTGTCCAGATGCTTTGCCGTTGGCTCTTTCGTCAACAAGAACAACAGCACATTCTAGAACAGGATTGTCACCGTACGAGGTTGTGTTTGGGTGCCCGGCAAATGTCTGGGGCTTCCAGCGCCCTCGTCGGTTTTCTGAAATTGAGTACCCTATGTTAATTGATTATCTTGGTCAGTTAACAGAAAGTTTGCGTTCTATTCACCAACAGGTTCGGGAGTCTTTGCCTTCTACACCAGAGGGACCCAGCCACAACATTCAGCCTGGGGATTTTGTTCCTCTCCGGAATTTTCAGAGAAATAAAAGTTTGGAGCCGCAGTGGAAGGTGTCTGAATAGGTCCTATTGGTGTCACACACCGCTGTGAAAGTTGCTGGCCGTAAGAACTGGGTTCATGAGACCCACTGTCGCAGGGTTCCTTACCCTACAGCCAGTGGGTCAAGGATGGCATTGGAGACTCCGAGTGCGAACAGGTGCCTCGGTTTGTCCCATTCAGTGATGCCCAACTGACGTGGACGCAGACGGATAAGGAAAATGACAACGTGTTGAATGCGGCTGTTCCTCCGGAAATACGAGCTATCCAAGAGCCGTTGTTCACTGATCCTACAGTGCCCGGGGCTACCAAGTACAATTTGTGCCCTCGGCTGAGGGAAATTGCATCTAAGGAGAAAAAATATTAGGGATGGACTGTGTAAGATAGGCTGTACTGAGTTATATACTACCAACGGAGATTTATTGAGCTTGGTGAAGGATTTCTGCTTACTTTAGTTTAGTTGTTTGAACATTAGATAGGGAAGACCCAAGTATACTGCAGAGGTATACCATTGTGATTGATGTGGGATACGAGCTTAGGACAGAGCAAGCTCCACCGCCGGTGCTGAAGAGCGCCAACGTATTGTTGAACAATAGGAGCCTGTACCAGTGAGGCTCTGACGGACACTGGGAACTTCTACACTCCCTTTGCATTTTACCCCCATTTCATCATTCGTTATGCATCCCTTTGGTAGGTTGGTTGCTGAGGAAGAGCAGCCAGTGATTCTTGTTGCCCAGCATAATGTGATATGGACACACAAAAAGAAAATGATGTGTGTTGCTCTTTTAGTTTTATTGCTAAAAATATTGTGTGGAGTGTCATGGGTTATGGAGAATGATCAGGATGTGCCTTTACGTACCAAGGTTACATTTATTTCCCCACCAAGAAAGAAAAGGACAGCCCGAGTAAGGTGTTTCTAGATACACATAAGAGATTTTTTTGGAGAAGGGACCGCTTGTTACCCCACAGAGTCTGTCACTAGTTAATGGACTGCGTACCCGTTATCTCTTGTGAACTATACCTATACTCGTCCAGAGCAATTTACTGAAGTGAAAGGAGTTTTTGGTTTTTGTTATCCAGATCCTTGTTTATATCATAGAAAGACGCAGAGGATGGGTTATCCGGAGTGTGATAACCATAGATACTGTGATAATTTCTACATGGAAGACCAGAATGTTACCTTGGTGGGTTGGCATTACAAGGAATACCCCTGGTTATTATCCTGCTTGTTGACCCATCGTGAATAGTACAGACACTTCTCTGTATATCAATTGTTCTGGAATAGTGCTGTACAAAAATACAATGCCCCTGGTGAATGACAAGGTTTTGAGTACTTTCGGAATGAACACCAGAAATGCCTCAGTAGATTACGAAGGACCAATTTATGCACACCTGTGGTTTTATTTTTTGGCTAAAGGTACTTATTCTAATGTTCATAATGGTACCGATGATGTCGCCCTTGGAATGGTGTTGCCTTTGGGTGTGCCATGTAAATATGCGAAGCCTAATGTCCATTAAGAGGACTCTGACCAAAGAATTCTGTGAGGGAGTGACTGATATAGAGGTCAATAACTGTAGTAATGGGATGACATTTGGATACATCCTTTCTTCTATTTTCACTTTGGGTGGTACCTCTATGGCCTGGGGTGAGAAAGCTAGAGAATATTTTGGGTGCAAGTTACACATTTTATCTAACACTACAGTGGTTGCTTTACGCGACATCACTACTCAGTTGGAGAGTATGCAAATATATTCTGTACAGACTAGATACGCAGTGGATTTTATTCTAGCCAAGAGTGGGGGTGTATGCGCTGTAGTGGGAGATCAGTGTGTAGTCGGGATTAAAAATATGGAAAAGAACATTACTAAACACATTTTGGATATTCTAAAGAATGTCAAGAAAATGGAAAGTGGAAATTGGAGTTGGTCTCTTTTTGGCTGCTTGGGTTGGATTCTTGAAACTGTGATTTACCTAATTGTGGTATTGGTGCTTTGTTGTGTCCTTATTCAGTGCCTCCCCTTTTGTTTCTCGGATTGCACCACTCTCCTCACTCCTAAGAGGAAAATATTGATTGATGATACCAATGCCGCAATTATGGTGCAGAAAGAGATAGACGACCTAATGCAGATAGATGAGGGCATTTTCGAGACTTCTTCCCTCCTCACAGTCTCCCTTCCCCATACTGAGAATATGGAATATTCATAAACAGTTATATTCATGGTCTTTTGTTTTCCTGATTTTCTATTTTTCTTGCTGCTGTCAGAAAATGTTTCAGCTCATGCTAAAAGGAGGGTCTGTTAAAATAGAAATGTTTCTGCTTGCACATTATCCTATGTAAGTTAGCATTTGCGGCACCATTTTCTGTTTAGAAGCCATTTTGAATCATGATCGAAACTAATCCTTTGCTATTTCTGAGAAAAGGCCTCTGCTGGGATTCATTTCTCCAAGGTTGGGTTTTTGCTTCACTAATGAATAGACTGTTCTTATTAGCGCATACCTTTCTTACTAGATAGAGGCCTTCTCCCACTTGTCTGGTGACGGGCCCGACTGGAGTAACCTTGGACTCTGCCACTTCATGCAGATATGAGCACTGAGATTATTTTTCTCTTGTATTCCATTGCTTTGTAGCACCTGCCTGGAAAATTCCACCATGGGTGTGTCCTAGCCCAGTTACGAAATGTACATAATGTGTCTTTATGCTTGTCGATTTCAGTCCCTCTGCAGCACTCCTATTGACTGGGCAGACTGGGCTCCACTCTGAGTGTACCTGAATAAACAGATATTGGTTTGTATTCTCTACTGTCTGACCGACTCTTCATTTGGTATAGAAGGCTGAGAGGTGGTCATTAGTGACCCGAGTGACCCAAAACGGGCCACTTCCTTCAGTCCCACCAAGCATATTGCAGCATCAAGACTAGCACACAACTGCCAGGGAACGGTGGTTCCCTGGCGGTTGTGACGATTACGGTGGTCCCAGGGTGGCCCAACCGCCCTAGTCTTAATAGGGCAGTCAGAAGACCGCTGTTGTGAGTCTGGCGGTCCGTGGACCACCAGACTCATAATAAGGGCCTAAGAAAATATAGCTTCCATAATAAATAATGAGTGTAAACCACTGTAATTCTAACAAACAGACTATAGTCTGTTTAATACCCTTCCACCACTCTCTTAGCAGAGTTTCCATAGCAACCCCATTAGAACCCCCTCATGAACCAGTAGGTCACAAGTTCACAACACATTCTAGAAGCAGCACATTATTGTCCAACTCAACTGCAGCAGGTGTGGTTGACTGTTTGCAATTAAAAGCATATCCAAGATTGTCCTACATTTTTTTTATTTCTACCAGAGCCAATCACAGTTCTATTTACATTTACTTAAGAATCACTATCAAATTTTGACTACCTGCATTTTTGCACCATCCAATCAAATATGTACTTTTTTAAAATCCGGACCTGACATCCATTTTAATTGCCTTTCATTTTAAAAACTGTCTAATTCTGCTCCAGCTTTCTCCTGTGTACTACTCCTCCTTGCCTTCAAAATGGTTTGAGTGTGGATTGTGGGTCAACACTTTGGGGTCGATTCCGATTCGGGCCGGAAATCTCTCCGACCGAGCCGGACCCGGAGAGATTTCCGACCGAATCGGACCCGTGCAGTCCGACCGAACGAGTCCGATGCATTCGTATGCCACCGGACACGAGTCAGTCGGACTCCCATTGAACTCAATGGGAGCCGGTCGTACAACGCGTACGCGGTCTCCCATTGCCTCAATGGGTGCGAGGGCGGACAAGGGCGCCCCTACAGCGAGTACGCCGCGAGCGTCGCGGCGTGCACGCACAGGTAGGGGGACCCATGGGTCCCCCCTGTGTGCGCCTCGCGCGGTACGCATACAGGGGGGTCCGACACGGACCCCAAAGTACGGCTCCGACAGCGAGTTCGAGTCGGACGGCGCGAGTCGGTCGGAGCGGTCGAGGTGCGCATCGTACTTACCCGGCCGGAAAACGTCTCCATTGCGCGGTGCGAATCGGGTCCCGGCGAGTCGGTCGGAGCGGTACGATCCGGGTACGAGTCGGTCGGAGCGGTCGGGACGCCCGGACGAGTCGGTCGGCGGATCCGCATCGTACTCGCTCGGCCGGACCACGCGTACGGTTCGGTCGGGAAACAGGCTTTCGCATGGCTTTTTTCCCGACCGAATGGTATTGGGTGCGCCTCCGACCGAGATCGGAATCGGCCCCTTTGTGTTTCTGGCTAGAGAGTGTGCTACAAAGACTGGCATTGACAGGGACTTGGGTTTGCCTAGTGTGGACATTACTTGGATTGGCCAGAGAGGGTTAAAGTGGCATCAAGTGCAGCTTCCGGCTGAAAGCATTGCAAATTGCCGACACCCTGACCTCATGATAGTGCACTGTAGTGACAATGACCTAGGCTCTTTTACAGGCGTAGGACTGGAAATCCTAATGAAGGATACCTTTGCTCAATTAATGGTAGTTTTCCCTCAGACTGCCTTGGTATTCTCCAACACATGCCAAAGGAAGAAATGGAAGTGGTCAAACAAATTCATGTCAATAAAATTGTTTCTGCACCCTCAGAGTCCATAACATTGGTTCTATTTACAAGAACAACTTGCGCTTTGACATGGATCCAGACCCTACTTAAAAAAACACATACGCCTACTCACAGACTCACTCATACACTCCCTCACACAACCTCTCACACAGCCAGTCACACATCCATACAGCCACTCATATACCCACTCACACAGCCATACAGTTACTGATACATCCACTTAGACACACAGAGAGCCACTTGCACACCTACTCACTGACCCACACGTGCACTCATACATTCAGACACACTCATACACCCACTTACATACCTACACAACCACTCACACACCCACTCACATGTCCACTTACACACCTACACAACTACTCAGACACCCATTCACACACCCATATAGCCACTCACACAGCCACTCAAAGACCCAAAAAACCACTCACAAACTCACTCACAAACCAACACAGCCACTCACACCATCACTTACACACCAACACAACCACTCACACCCATACAGCCACTCACACACCCACTCACAGACCTACAAAACCATTCGCAAACCTACTCACATACCCAAACAGCCACTCACACACCCACTCACACAATTCCACATCCACTTACACACCCACACAACCACTCACACACCAATACAACCACTCACACACCCACTCACAGACCTGTAAAACCAGTCATACACCAACACAGCTACTCACATACACTGACACACGCACTCACTCACACACTCACTTACACGCCCATACAACCACTCACACACCCAGACAGCCACCCATACACCCACTAACAGACCCACTGTTAGAAATGGGGGTCTCTAGTTGGCAAGGGTTAGCACCTTTGTCCAAATAGGGACCCTTCTTCCTAGTCAGGATAAGGGAGTTACACTCCTAAAATAACCCCTGCTCACCCACTTGGTAGCTTGGCATGAGCAGTCAGGCTTATCTTATAGGCAGTGTGTAAAGCATTTGCACATAACCAACAGTAATACAGTGTAAGCACTACAAAAGGACACCACACCAGTTTAGAAAAATATCCAATATTTTTATATACTTAAGACAAGACCAAAAACGATAAAAATCCACAATACAGTACTTAAAAATCTTCAGTTATCAAAATGTGCTTGAAAAACAGTTCCTTGATGTCGATAGCTCCGTCCGGGGCTATCACGGCATCGTGAATAAACAAATCCAAACAGGTCTGGCTGACCGCGGCGTCGCGGGCCAGCTACGGTGTTGGGGAGACCCGCAAACAGTACCTTTTAGAAATGCAGGGCGCTGGTGACCTCTCGTTGAGCTTCCGAAAGCACGGCGTCCGCAGGCGTTGGTTCCGGAGGTCGGTGCAGGAGTCATCGGGGCCCTCGAAGTCACACGCCACGCAGATCGAACTCCTCTCAGTTGAAGTCAGGAGCGCTGGCGTCGGCAGGCGTCGGGTGCTGCGGTGCGAAGTGCAGCGGTGCGGCGTGCGGTGCACGCAGGTCACGGTGCGAGCAGTGGCTCGGTGGTGAGACCAGGGTCGCGGTGCGAAGTGAATGCGGTGCTCACCGCGGTGCTGGCAGGTAGCGGTGCAAGCAGCGGCGTCGTCGTTGCTGAAGCGCTGTCGTCGGCTGACGAATGGGAGTCGATGGCGCCGGCATCGGTAGGCCAAGGCTGCGGTACGGGATGAGGGCGGTGCATCGTGTAACTTTACGAGCGGTGCCCTCGAACCACGGTGCAAGCAGCGGTGTAGATTTCGACGTGGAGCGTCATCGTCGGGGATACCAAGGCGTCGTCGTGAAGCGAGGCGGTGCGGAGTGCGGTGCCCACAGGTCGCGGTGTGAGCAGCGGCTCGGTGGTGGCATCAGCAGGCGTCGTCGGTGAGACAAGGGTCACGGTGCAGCATTGTGGCGGTGCCCTCTGCGGTTCCTTCAGGACACAGAGTCGGCAGCGGCGTCGTAGACGGCGTCGGGTTGCTTTTTCTTCTGTTGCAGCACAAAACACACAGTCCCCAGTGCTGATGGCAGAAGAGCTTGAAGTCTTTGCAGTTCCTGAGACTTCTTGAACAGGGCGCAAGCTCTACCTCAAGCCCTTGGAGAAACTCACAAAAGTAGATTGCAGAAAGTCCAGTCCAGTCCTTTCACTGCCCAAGACAGAAGCAGCCACTGCAGGCCAACACAGCAAAGCACACAGCAAAGTGGTAGTTCCTCCTCATAGCTTCTCCAGCTCTTCTTCTTGGCAGTCTTCTTGGTCCAAAAGAGTTCTAAAGTTCAGGGGTCTGGGCCCCAATATTTATATCCCAAAATCCTTTGATCCCTTGGGCAGAGAGTGTCTGTGCCCAGCCAAAACCAGTTCTGCCTTCTCTGGTGTGGTTTCCTGGCAGGAGGTGGAGACGGCATTGTCAGAGGCAGACCAGGCCCATTCAGGTGCAAGGAAATCTCCTCCCCCTACTCTAAATGCAGCCCAGGTCTATTCAGCCCTTTCCTGACCCACCTAGACTATCTGGAGCCACTCCTGCTTCCCAGCCCTCTGTCATCCACATTCTAGAAGAGGCACACTGGATGACTGAGCAAGAAAATACCTACTTTCTAAAAGTGGTATTTTCAAACACAGACTGTAAAAATCACCTTCACTAAAAGATGCATCTTTAGATTCTGAGTTCAGCCATACTAAACTTTATTTTCCTACCTAATTCCCTGGGCCAGTTATGTTTATAAGATGTTATAAACAAACTCCCCATTCTGTCCCATGGGGAACAGGTAACCTTGCAATAGTGAAAAACGAAATTGGCAGTAATTCACTATCAGGACATGCCACACACACCAGGGCATGTCCTACCTTTCACGTACACTGCACCCTGCCCACAGGGGTAACTTGGGCCTACCTTAGGGGTGGCTGACATGTAAGAAAAGGGAAGGTTAGAGCCTGGCAAGTGGGTGCACTTGCCAAGTCAACATGGGAGTACCAGACTGCACACAGGCTCTGTAATGGCAGGCCAGAGTCACATTTACGGGCTGTTTGTGTGGGTGGCACAATCCAGTGCTGCAGCCCACCAACAGCATTTGATTTACAGGCCCTGGCACACGCAGTGCACTTTACTAGGGACTGACACATAAATCAAATAGGCCAATCATGGAAACACCAATCCATAACACATTTTACCACAGGAGCACTTGTACTTTCCCACTGATCAGCAGTGAGAAAAGTGAGCAGAAACACTACGCCAGCAAAAACAGAGTCAAAACCGGGAGGTCAGAAAGCGAAAACTCAGGGGAAATACGCCAAAAGATGCCAAGTCTAACACCCACACAGCCACTCATGCAAGTGCCCCCTTCCACACAAAATATGCTGGGCCCCAGAGATAGAGTCCCCAGGGTCAAAATTGGCCGGGGAAGGGTGGCCACATGCCCCGCTCACCATTAAATTTCACACACCATGACACCTCAGTTTGGATCAAGCCATATGCAAATCAGTCTTGACCCTGCTCCTCTTGGGAACAGTCCAGCCCTAACTGCGAGGCCATGTCTTTCCTGAACCGGAATTGTTATGTTATGTTCAGATAGGTATCACTCTGTCCCAATGGCATAGTGAGCCCGGGACCCATGTCTGGGAATATTCAGTACGCCTAGGGTATCAACTGCAAAAACAACAAGGTGATGGATGGAATGCTTGAATCAATATCTGTCACTGGCAATTGCTCGGGAATGCATCCCCAATCCATTGTTTTTCATCCACCATGCCACCTCAGTTTGGACCCAGCCATTGCTTGTGTTTCAGTTCAGGGAGACCCTAAGCTGGCAGTTTGGGCTGGACTGTTTCTATTGGGGCAGGGTCAAGGCTGACTTGCATATAACTGGATCCAAACTAAGGTGGCATATTGTGCAAAATAATGAAGGATTGGGACACGGCTTAAGTGATTACCAGTGGCTGAGATTAGTTCAAGCATTTCATCCATCACTGTTTTGTATACTTATTGTGGTGCCCTAAGTGTGAGGGCTATGCCCAGACGTAGGTCCTGTGCACACTGTTTTTCTGGAACCAAGCTTGTACCAGGCAGATGAGCCCATAACTAGGGTGAAATTGGTCCTGAGATGCTTGTGTTCTGGTTCTGGGTGGACTTGGCTTGGCAGTTCTAGCAGGACAGTTCCTACTAGAGCACGGTCAAGATAGATTTGATTCCAAACAGAGGTGCCATGGTGTGCAAAATAACGATGGATTGGTATGCAAACCCAGGTGATTACCAGTGGTTGAGATTAATTCAAGCATTCCATCCATCACCTTTTTATATACTCATTTTGTCACCCTAAGTGGGATGGGTATGCCCAGATGTGGGACTCATGCACACTATGTCACTGGAACCAAGCAGTACCTGGCTGATGAGCCCATAACTAGGGTCAAAACTGGTCCTGGGTTGCTTGGTTTTTGGTTCAGGGACGACCCGGCTTGGAAGGTCGGGCTGGACTTTTCCTATTGGAGTTTCGTCAAAAAACATTTGCAGATAGCTGGGTCCAAACTGAGGTGGCTTGGTGTGCAAAGTAAGGATGGATTGGGATACAGCCCCAAGCAATTACCAGTGGCTGAGATTAATTTAAGCATTCCATCAATCATTGTTTTCCAACCATAAAAGTGGTATTTTCAGAAGAGTGACTTAAAATCTGACTTTACCATTAAAGAGGATTTCAATTACATTTCATTTGAGTGTAAACAGTATTTCCCTATCTGGTCCAAAGCTGAAGTTTTTACTTGTTAAGTGTAATAAGGTAACCCAGGTTAGCCTATGGGAGAGAAAGCCTCACAACATTGAAAAACAATTTAAGGCGTTTTTCGCATGCCAGGACATATAAAACTTAAACACACATGTCCTATATTTTTAATATGATGGACCCTGCCCTAGGTGCTTATTGGGCCCACCGAGGGGTGACTTGTCAGTATTATAAAGGAAGGGTTAGGCCTGGCAAAATGTTTTGTTCCCAATTCGAAACTGCAGTTTAAAATTGAACTACAGACTGCAATGACAGGCCTGAGGTGTTTTACAAGGCTCCTTTGGTCGGTGGTACAATGAGTGCTGCAGCCCACTAGTAAGTTACAGGTCCTGGGTGCATGCAGTACCATACACTAGGATTTTTAAGTAAACTAAATGCACCAATCAGATGTGGGTAATTTTTCCATGTTTTCAAGGAAGGCCACAAACACTTTACCACTGGTTAGCAGGGAAAAAGAGCACAGAGTCTTAAAAGTCAACAAAAATTGGTTCAGCAAAGGAAGGCAGAGAAAGGTAAACAATCTGGGGTGGCCCTGCAGAAATGGCCCGATTCAGCAATACATATTTTCATTTAAAAACAAATGTTAAAGTAGTGTTGTAGTTAGGTATGGTAGTAATATTTTACTTTACATTATAAAAAAATCAAACACTCACCCAAAAAAGCAAAGCATTAAATTACGTTATAGATATCTGAAAATGTCTGGTAAAAATAATATTGTAAACCAGTGGTGGATGGTGACTTTTCAAAGTGATGGGGCTTAAAAAAATGCATAGGTGCATCATAAATGTATAAAAGCATTGTGCAGCAGGAGAGTGAGTGCAGAGCTAGTAACCATTGACGGTTTACCATACTCCATATCACGTAGACATTTCTAAAACCACTCAGTGGGCAAATGTGGAAATGTGGCAATTGAGTCGAAATTCTGCTTATGTTTAAAGGAGGCGCCGCAATCGCTCCTCAGGTTAAGTAAGGTCACACAAAGTACATTCCCTCCCGGCGCAGGAAGGCAGGTGTGGTAAACTGGCCTAATTCCAGATGATGGGCACTTCGAATCTGATGAGCACTTTTTGATTTTGTTTATAAAACACTGTCACCCGGTGACAATTGTTATCGTAGAAGAAAAGGGTTATCTCTTTGAAGGCACATGCACGTGGTAATTGAATTCCAATGAGGTCATTGTTCTCTCAGTGCGTGCCAAATAAACGTCATCCTTTGGCAAGTTGCCATTTTCAAACATTCAAATGAACACTTATTATTCCTAATTAGCACTGCAATAGTGCACAATCTGCCATTACTGTCACATTGCAGTCTCATTCAGTAGCTCGGGGTATGATTCGCCAAGTGCTTCCATCACAGACAAGAGGCCTATTCGAACTCAAGCTTCTTATAAATTAAAAACACCACTTTGTACAGCAAACGCTGCCCTTTATAGAAATTGCTGACTGCTGACACACACTAAATAACTTTTAAAATGTAGTCCATTAGCAGAACCGATCACATCGCGATGTTTTTTTATTTACTAGCATTAAATCATTTTTTTTAAATCACTGACCTAAGAAAGTATCTCCCTCCTGCAGTCAAGTTCCAAAAGGAGACGAGCCATGCTGAGACTGGCTCTCTCTCAGGCCGGGCCTACAAACATACTCTGCAGGCCAGAGATGAGCACTAGACAATGTGAGTTTTTACACTGTGCTCGGACTAGAGGAATACAGCAACTGGCTGTGCATCGTAATGGAAAGAAACTGGACCAATGACTGTGTAGCTTCCAAATGAAGGCATGTTCTATAATCCTCCGCCCCCACGATGACTTGTGCATGCAGGCCTGAGAGAGAGAGAGAGCGAGAGAGAGAGAAGACAGTCACTGTGAACCAATCTTGACTTTGCTCTCAAGCTCTTTCGTGATAGTAAGAGCATGAGAGCACAGAACCTGGATTGGTTGGGGCAGTGAAGCCAGCGCTCCAAAATAAACAGGGGGGTTGCAACGAGCTCCCACTGGGTTCGTAAAGCAGCACAGGTTCAACAAGCCTGAAGTGTGCATGTCGGGCTGGTCACAGTAAGCGACCTAAGAACCAAAGTTCTGGGCACCCGTTTTCAAATAATAAGGTAAATGTTCATTCAATCATGTGCACTTGAAGGAATGTCATTGAGGTCCAAATGAGTGAGTTCTTTGTCTTTAATCTTTGTTACATCCAAAAGCAACCAGCCAACACGTGTTTCGTCACAATGGGAGATTGTCCCGCGACTTCTTCAGGGCTGGGAATGATACAATAGGTAACGTGAACATAAATGCTGCGTTGTACTTGTGTGCAGGAGAGTAGACTCTCCATATGTTGGGCTAGTGCAAATCACCTTAAGCGTGGAAACCCTAAACATGATGAAAAACCGCAAGTGACAAGAGGATCACAAGAGTGACCGTGAGTTTATGCAAAATAAAAGGCATCTATTTTCTCAGGTGAAGAGTGAAGTGCCACATTTGTAATTTTTTTAACATAATACATCCTGTAACAGTTCGCGCCGCGGTTGCGGCGCTAAGGAAAAACATTGGCAAAGAGATTTGAAGTGCTGCGTGTGTGGGTAATGCTATAAGCAAAATCAATGTCATCTATTAAATTCAGTGAATGGTGAAGTGCTGCATTTGTTATCTTTAAATATCATGCATCTTGCAAAGAACGTGTCGGTGTTAAGGCGCTACGCATGAGGTTTAGATGCTAAAGAAGCGCTGCGCATTGTTATTTAGGAATTGAGTTCTATACTCATTAATAGTAGTGAATAGACATTGCTACCTGTACTTTGAAACGTGGAATCTTTGAGATCTGAAAAGGTAATGTAAACGAAGGAATACGGATTAGGGGAAACTATAGTGAGCATGGAGACAAGGAGGAAGGTAATGGGATAAAGGTGCATGTAAGTGGAAAGTTAAAAAGGGCCCTCACCGCTCCGCCGGTGATAATTCCGACCCGGCTGGTCAATGAGGAGAAATTATTGCTGATTCTGTGAGTATCTTTTATTTATAACGTGAGTTTTTAGGGTCAGCACCTGAATAAATAATGAGGTGAAGTTCCGTTAAAATTCTAGATAATGCAGTACGACTGTAATAATAGCTGAATGTGGACGGTGGAAGGAATCCGGATCTTACCAAATTCGTGGTGATCCCGCATCTGGCCGTGCCATTAAGTGACAGGGAGGGCGAGTACGCCGCTCCGATTGTGGATCTGAAAAAACAGATCCGGCCCCAGTATAAGTATAGACAAAAGTTCTTTAGGGTGCAAAAGCATATCGGTAAAAATGTCTAAGCATTGGGGATTTCTTACCTCAAGCAGGTGCGCTGAGTATCGTCGTGGCAACGGTTCTGTACTCTGTTCCGGATGTGGACAGAGCGGTGACCCGGAAGTACCTATTTATACTATCATGATTTTTGGAAAGACTAGAGCGCAAAAATCCTGGCCGGCAAGATTTGAGGGAAACTCTATTAGTTGTAATACCTCGTGAACGAAGCACGTAGAGAAAATTATACAACACTGTCTGATGTGAGTGGTTAATGAAAAGAAAAAAAGGAAAAGAAATGTCACTGAATGTGAGTGTGTAAACAGTGTCCACGTACGTATGTGGAGAGACGTATACGTATTTTTGTTCAAGCATGCGATGATTGGGGGGATAGTAAAATTGCAGATGGACTCTAGAATGATGGGGCACTCAAGATAATGTGCTAGTATTACCCGTGGAGAGCAAGAAAAAATGGTGGTGGATGTACGCGCTTATATGTAGAGTGTCCTTGAGTGTTAGTTGACGATAAAGGACACGGTCTTTGTGTGAGAAACGAAAAACGCAAATTGGCGCAAAAGCCGCGGATATCTGGCGTGCTGTAGTGTTGAGGTTGTCAAACAATGGAAAAATTGAAATTAACAAGACATGATTGGTACCAGTATATGTATCATATTAGTGCAAATGCAGTGGATATATGTTATGCTGTAAAGTGTTGAGGTTGTTAACATTGGAAAATTAAAAACAACAAGACATGATTGGT
The DNA here is from genome assembly GCA_963921515.1 of Calotriton arnoldi. Classification (NCBI taxonomy): domain Eukaryota; kingdom Metazoa; phylum Chordata; class Amphibia; order Caudata; family Salamandridae; genus Calotriton; species Calotriton arnoldi. The sequence continues at coordinate 195,338 of CAWUFW010003244.1, forward strand.
AACAGTATATGTATCATAGTATCCATTAAACAGAATTTCGGAAAACTGTACATTCTATCGTTAACATCTGACCAGTTGTGGTGTTTGAAGTAGCGAGCATGGGGAATTGAATACAGTTATACGGTATAATCGGACTAGGTGGACACAAAATACAAGTATATACAGTGAAAAATCTGGAATCTCAATCTTGTTCCAATCCCAAATGGCAATAATAATTCGAACACTTAGGGGCTGATTCCGATCTCGGCCGGTAGGGCTCCGAATCGGATTCGGCTTTACCGGATCCGATTCGGAGCCCTATTTCCCGACCGAATCGTACGTGCGTCCGGGCGAGCGAGTACGATGCGTGCGCTCGCGAAATCTCCAACCGACTCGTTCGCAGGACCCGACCGCTCCGACCGACTCGCACGGGGACGACTCGCACCGCGCAATGGAGACGTTCCCCGGCCGGGTAAGTACGATGCGCATCGCGACCGCTCCGACCGACTCGCGCAGTCTGGCTCCAAGGAGCTGTTGGAGCCGCACTTTGGGGGTCCATGTCGGACCCCCCTGGAAGCGTAGGCACGCGAGTCGCACACAGGGGGGAGCCATGGGTCCCCCGTACACGTGCATGTACGGTGCGACCCGCATCAACGCGAACACGCTGTAGGGGGCGCCCTTGTTCGCGTCGTGCCCATTGAGTCAATGGGAGCCCGCGTACGCGTTGTATGACCGGCTCCCATTGACTTCAATGGGAGTCCGACCGAATCGAGTCCGATAGCATGCGAACGCATCATACTCGTTCGGTCGGACTGCTAGGGTCCGATTCGGTCGGAAATCTCTCCGAGTCCGGCTCGGTCGGAGAGATTTCCGGCCCGAATCGGAATCGACCCCAAAGTATTTATGATGGCGAGTGACAGACATTATTAAAATGTATTAAAGGTTAAAACATGATGGTGTTAATGTTTCATCCACTTATGTTGTTGAAATTTTTCAGATCCACAATCGGAGCGGCGTACTCGCCCTCCCTGTCACTTAACGGCACGGCCAGACGCGGGATCACCACGAATTTGGTAAGATCCGGATTCCTTCCACGTCCACATTCAGCAAATGTGGCACTTCACTCTTCACCTGAGAAAATACATGCCTTTTATTTTGCATAAACTCACGGTCACTCTTGTGATCCTCTTGTCACTTGCGGTTTTTCATCATGTTTAGGGTGTCCACGCTTAAGGTGATTTGCACTAGCCCAACATATGGAGAGTCTACTCTCCTGCACACAAATACAACCCAGCATTTATGTTCACGTTACCTATTGTATCATTCCCAGCCCTGAAGAAGTCGCGGGACAATCTCCCATTGTGACGAAACACGTGTTGGCTGGTTGCTTTTGGATGTAACAAAGATTAAAGACAAAGAATTCACTCATTTGGACCTCAATGACATTTCTTCAAGTGCACATGATTGAATGAACATTCATCTTATTATTTGAAAACGTGTGCCCAGAACTTTGGTTCTTAAGTTTGTGCAGGTTCTCACCTACACACATACAGGGGTTATAGGGGTTTCCCCTGACCTGGTTACACCGTATTTACTGTACACTACAAATACTATACACATACTTAGCAGAGCGCCACACTTCCTAGATCACTGAAAACCCTACAGTCAGAGAATACAGTAAGCAACCTGTTCAACCTCACATGCGCACTTAAATTCACATCATGGCACCAGCCCTGCTGCCTGCCAATCAATAGAATTGGCCCCACTCCGCTCAGAAAAACAACCCTCGTAGTGCCATGACCAGGAATACGGTACTGTAATACTTTTAAAATTGAATCTGTTGTGACTCATTGTGGCGTACAGCGTGGCAAGCGACACTCCTATGCCCCTATGGAGGCACTGCCCCTGTTTTAAACTAAACTAACACTGAAATTCCCCAGTTATAGTATCCTGATGGTTTATTGAGGTGGATGAACTTATTTTGGAAAGATTTGTGAATATATATATATATATATTTTCGGTTTCCATGCTTGGAGTCAAAGGTCTTGGGGCTTGGGTATATCTTATGACATAATGACTGGGACGAGGGACGTAGAGAAAATGGCCTGATTACTTATAAGAATTCTTTATGATTCTTAGAGGCATATGTACAAGGAAGTGGCGGAGCGAGGCGTAAGCCATGATGGCTTAACGCCTCACTCTGCCACTTCAGAAACGCAAGGCTGCACCATATTTACAAGGATATGGTGCAGCCTTGCGTTTCCCCCTGTGCTGGCGCTACACCTAGCAGTGTAGCACCAATGCAGGTACCCTTGCACCATAGTGCAAGGGTGTCTGAATGCAGGGGAAGATTGTTTATGTACAGGAAGGTCCCCCTTCCTGCACATAAACAATGTTGAAATGCCATTTTGTCACTTCTATGTGTGTTGCTTAATGCAGCACACATGGAAGTTACAACATGTCATTTTATTAAAATTATTCTTTATGTGCAGGAAGGGGACCTTCCTGAACATAAACAATCCAAGGCATTTTGCTTTTTCCATGTGTGCTGCACAAGGCAGACACATGAAAAAAGCAAAAACGAGGAGAATTAAAGCATTTATTCTTGTTTCGCCAAGTTAAGACCAGGTTTTCCCTGGTCTTAATTTTGGCGTTGCCTCCTATTTACGTTGCCTTTGTAAATAAGGGGCAGCGTCAAAATCAATGGGTGTTGCGGTGGAACGCCCACCGCAACACCCACTGCCCACCCCTTTCACACTAAGCATAGCGTGAAAGGGGGCCTTATTTACAAGACAGTGTTCAGCCACGTTAAGTGGCTTAACGCTGCCTTGTAAATAAAGCAAAGCCCCTATCACCACGGAAACATCACAAAAAGTGACGTTCCCGTGGCGATAGGGGTTTGTTCATATGCCCCTCAGTCTAATCATTCTAATCACATTCATTACTGTGTCCCAAGCCTTTGATTTACCTTGCTGTTACAGGAGGCGGTGGTGAATACTAAGCTATTTATATCACTATGATGAGGGTGGGTGGGATCAATTAAGGAATTCGTGTTTTGTTTCCTGCATCTGAGAGCGAATACAGATCATCATTTCATAATGACTGGGACAAGGATTTGCTTGACTAAAAATAATTAGGATTACTTGTAAGTAAATGGCCATTTTTCACACCAATATGGTCTAAATTAGGGAATACTGCTGCTACCCACATCCACAACCATCCAATATGGCTCGAAACCACAATCCATCCTAGAAAAGGCACTCAGACAAGGAAATGTTGGACACAAACCTTACGCCAATGGAAACTTCATTAAAGGAGCTGTCGGACAATGCAAGACCACTACTACACCTCAAGCGCCAATACCAGAATCTACAACTGAATGGGACATAAAATTGTTTTTTACTGCAATGTTTGCAGTTGAAATTATCTGATTAATTGACTGAGCATTACTTACTTTGTTTATTACCAGGGTCTGCATTATTTATTGCTAGGTACTATTTTTGATACGCTGTATCTTTAAAGCAATGCCCTGTGTGATGCACTGATAAATATTGTGCGCCGGATTTGTCCTTTTACCAAACGTCAGGTAGTTGGAAATGTACTATTTTGACAAAGGTAATTGTCTTTCATTGAAAGGATGGAGAAAACCACATATTCTTTCTCTTGCTGGCCTACATTTTTCAATTATGTTCTCACTGCATACCTATGAAAAACATACAGCATGCCACATGAACAAATGATTCATCCTATTTTGTTTTTTCCAGCTCAATATGACAGCAAACAAGCACATTGCAAAACTTTTCAGAAAACAAAGAAAATGTTGAACTCCAGAAAGAAGTTGTTAAAGTTAGGACACAAAATATTAGCCACTTACCAATATAGTACCTTTCAGACACATGATGGATGGCAGATATTTAAGGTGTCTGCAATGGATCAACATCAATCAGCTCATAAAGCTGATGCAATCGATCAAGTGTCTGGAATGTAGCGTCAGCGCTAGGCTCTGACTTATCCGAGACCAGCACAAAGACGCACCCAAAAGATGTCTAGGCGGCGTGCTTTAAAGATTGAAACGTTCCCATTGCACCGGTATGTGAGGATCTATGTGAACACAGTATAAATAATTCCCGACAAACACGATACCTTGACCCCATTGCCAGAAAAGCATTACTACAACGTGTTTTAATTATGTTTGTCACTATTATTCCCTTTAGTTTAGAGGAAACTTCCGAAGGAACTTCCTCGCACTTGTATATGTGCAGAAAGTATAAACTTGAAACTGTGTTAAAGCATAATTGTCACCACCCCCACGCAGCAACAAACATCAGGGACCAGGTAACTTCTAAAACAAGAATAAAACAACAAACCCTTAACACAAAATACCAGGACAGCATAAGTCAAACAACAAAACAACAACAACGTACAACAGATCAAACAAAATTAAAAACACAATACAAAAAAACACAATAGCTACAACACAACACTTAAAAAGGAAACAGAACAAGACAATACTATACTGAACATTAATAGCAAGTCAAGAAGACATCACAGAAACACAATCACGCAAAAGGACAAGGCAACTCAATGATATACTAATAAAACACGAAAACAAACAATGTAATTACATTGAGGCTTTGTGTTGTGCTGTGATGCCATGCTGTTATTAATGTAGTGAGTCAGCGTTACAGTGTCAAGCCCCTGTGTGGGCCGGATGTTTCGCACCCACGCGCCCGGACCAGGCATGGCCCGGGCATGAATAAATAAGCGGGGCGTGGCCGCACGGGGCCAGTGGCGACCCAACTTAATAACCGAGTGCATGTGTAATTATTGGCAAGTGCCCAGAGATATTGAGGCCCTGAGCACCTCGTACACACCCTCACCACACTGGCGACGAGGAGCGGAGCCAGAACCACACCCCCGCTGCATCGCCGCAGGACCGGCGTCGAGCCCCGGCATCGCACGAGCTGCCGCAGTGCCTGAGAGGGGCGGGAGTGCTGCGGCATATCCTTTAGCCGACCTGTTCACATACTTCCCGGGGAGGCGCCCGCAAATGTAGCAGAGTTTCTCCGCGGCCGCCCACAGCAGCGAGTAAGAGCGCGGCCCCCCGCAGTGGCTGACAGCCTCTTCCCCGGGCAAGCACGACACAAGTGCTTTTGGCCTGCAGAGGGAGCACACCCTGGCACACTGGCAGTGGCCCAGCCACACTGTGAAGCATCAGCAAGAGACATCACTCACTGGGCAGCTAGGCAGGAGCCCTACACTCCCACAAAGAACAGAGAAAAAAAAACACAAAGCACAGAAAGGAAGGACAGAAAGGAAAGGGCACACACCTGCAACACCACAAAAGCCCCTGATCCACACTGGGTCCCAGCCCCCTCTGTGACAAGCCTAGCACTGAGGAGCGCACCAGTACCAAGACCCTGCTAGACCCATCACTGCCACGCAAGAGCGCAGTACCAAGGGAACGGAATGGGAGACCCTAACCCCAGCGCGGATCAACCACCTGCATGTGTAATCACTCAGCACACTCCAACCGGAGTCCTTCCACCATTCAGCGAATCCACAAACCCCACCACAGCATTCCCACAATGGAATACGTGGATATGGCGGTTAGAAAACTATTTTGTAGCAACAAGGGAAATAGATGGAGCCGTGAAACGGTTGTCACTGCTCCACTACGCAGGAGAAGAGATGTATCTCCTGTTCAAACACCTCCCAAACACGGGGGTACCCACTGACTACAACACCGCCGTAACAGCACTCAATACACATTTTGACCCACAGTTGAACCCCGATTTCGAGACGTTCAAGCTGCATCAGGCCCGGAAAAGAGAAGGGGAATCAATCAATGCATTCTACTCACGACTGAGGGAGTTAGCAAGCACCTACATCACAGATGACCGCACCACTGAAGAAATTCGTGCCCAAATAATCCAGGGCATCCGCAGTAAGAGGCTTTGCGGACTGGTCTTGAGGCAACCGAATATACCCCTCAATGACATACTAGTCATGGCAAGAACACATGATCTCTCAGCAGCCAGTGCCGATGAAATGGATCTAGCGCTAACGCGGCCCTCAGAGAAAACCACGACCATTAAGATGGAGAAGGTTGACGCTGTGAGGAGGCGAGACAGAGGGAACAAGCCACCAGGGTGTCCACCCCCAACCCCAAGAGGCAAATGTGTGTACTGCGGACGCGAAGAACATCCCGTCCATGCATGCCCCGCCCAAGGCCGAACATGCTCTCACTGCGGGATTCTGAAACACTTTCCTTCGGTATGCTGGAAACGAAACCAATGCAAAGACAACAGAGGGGGCAAGCCGGTGAGAAAATTAGTGTGCCAACTGTCGAGCGCCTCGCTAGCAACGTCGAGCAGCACCAAACAGAACGAACAAGCAACATACCGAGTAGAAGACCCGTCAACTGAAGACGACAAGGTCGAGACCTACTTAGTCTCCTTCACCAAAGAACTGAAGAAATGGAGAAGACCACCGCCTACGTGCACTGTGAAGATAGCTGGATCTGAGGTGAAAGCGGTCATTGACACTGGGGCATCCGTGAACGTCATGGCGATCCAACAGTATAACAGGCTACGGCCCAAGCCCGAGCTGACGCCATCCAAGACGAAAATCTTTGCATATGGGAGCAATACACCGCTACCACTGCATGGGAATATGACAGTGCCAGTCCGGTCGGAAGACAGTGAAATCACTACAGTTGTCCTAGTCATCGACCAAGAGGCGGATACACTGCTCAGCAGCCATGCCGCCGAAGACCTAGGGCTGGTGATGTTCGCAAGAAGCATATGAGCGAACCAGACAGAGAAGCTACTGAGCCAATTCGCAGACCTGTTCAAAGGCCTGGGGTGCATCAAGAGACCCCAGGTGAAGCTCCATATCGACCAGTCGATTGCCCTGACAGCCCTACGCCACAGGCGGATCCCCTTCCATCTTCGGCCGCTCGTCGAACAGGAGCTACTAAAACTTGAAGAACAAGGGGTAATCGAGAAAGTATCTAGACCGACCCCATGGGTGTCGCCCATGGTCATAGCAGAAAAACCAAGACAGTCTGGGAAGATCCGGCTGTGTATCGACATGTGCCTTCCCAACAAGGCAATCAGACGGGAACGCCATATCACACCAACGATGGACGACATAGTCACCGACGTCAATGGGTCATGGTGGTTTTCAAAACTGGGCCTGAATGCAGGGTACCACCAGCTGGTGCTAGACCAGGAGAGCAGGTATATCACTACATTCAGCACCCACCTGGGGCTGCAGCGATATAAGCGCCTCAACTTTGGAATATCCTCGGCAGCCTAGGTATTCCAGGACACAGTACGAGGAATCCTGACCGGTCTACCAGGGGTGTTGAACGTAAGTGATGACATCCTCATCCACTCCGCCACTGAGATGAACACCACCAGCACCTGAGGGCCACGTTGAAACGGCTCCAAGAATACGGCGTCACCCTGCACAGGGAAAAGTGTCTCTTTTTCCAGAAAGAAATAGAGTTCTTTCGTTACCTTTTAGACCAAGAGGGGATACAAGTTGACCCCCAAAAATCCCAGGCCATAAAAGATGCGGCACCCCCCTCGACAGTTTCAGAGGTCCGAAGTTTCCTTGGGATGGCCTCGTACTGTGGCCGATTCATCCTGGATTTGGCTACAATTGCAGGACCCCTCCGCAACCTCATGCGATCCGACACCGCGTGGAAGTGGGGAGACCAAGAAGAGATGGCGTTTCAGAAGGTCAAAAGCACCCTCCTCGACCACACCACGTTGGTGTACTTTGACCCAGCCAAGTGGACAGAACTCATCATGGATGCCAGTCAGGTGGGCCTCGGAGCGGTGCTCACCCAAGAGCAAGAGCCAGGAAGATGGGCTGCCTTGGCCTACGCCAGCAAGTCTCTCTCGCCCACTGAAACAAGCTATGCACAAATTGAGTGGGAGGCCCTAGCCATCCGGTGGGCTTGCCGGCATTTCCACTTGTACGTCTGCGGGCAGCCTTTCAAGGTTGTCACAGACCACCAGCCTTTGGTGCCCCTGTTCAAAGGATCGGTGCCTCACCCACCTCCAAGAATCGACCGGTGGGCCATAGGACTATAACAATACGAGATGGAAGTAATACACCGGCTGGGTGCCAAGAACCCAGCCGATTTCCTGTCCCGACACCCAACACCAAGGGAAAACCAGGATGAAGAGCGGGAGATCGAAGCACTGGAAGCCCATCTCAACATGATCTCGATAATCACATGCCCCAAGGCACTAACCCTGGCAGACATCAGGGCAGCAGTTGAGCGGGACCCCGTCATCACCAGAGTGCGTAGCGCAGTTCAAGGGGGCAACTGGAATCATTTCCTACAGACGTCCAACGATTGGTCAGGGCCCAACAGGGAATACCTCACCAAAATGTGGAGAATCAGACATGAGCTGAGCGTGACACAAGAAGGAATCCTGCTGCGAGGGTCTCACATAGTCATCCGGCTGCACTACAACATCAGGCGACCCAGTTGGTCCACGGGGACATCAGGGGATTGAAAAGATGAAAGCCAGGATGCGGGAAAAGGTGTGGTTCCCAGGGCTTGAGGGCCGAGTGGAAGAAATGGTAAGGAAGTGCCTGGCGTGCCAATTAACCAGCGCCCCGGAGAGACCCGCTCCCATCCAGACAGAGGAACATGGGAAGATCCCATGGGAGAAAGTGAGTATCGACTTCGGGAGTTTCCCAGATGGCCTAACGACCCTTGTTATGATAGACAGCTACTCAAAGTATCCAGTGGTGGAAGTCGTCAGCTCAACTGCCTTCAGTGGGATTGCCCCTACCCTGGAGAAGATATGTGCAATGTTCGGATGCCCGAGGGAGATCAAGAGCAACAATGGACCTCCATTCCAAGTGGGAGAGTTCCGTGAGTTCATGCAACACCATGGGATACAACATCGCTGCATCACCCCTCAATGGCCACAGGCCAACGGTGAAGTTGAGAAGTTTATGAGGACTCTTAACAAGACCCTCTGCATTGCCGTGGCCGAGAATGCAGACCCGGAACGCCATCTGCTGCTATTCCTCTGGGAGTACAGAAGTACGCCACACACCACCACGTGTCAGGCCCCGTGGGCGCTCATGTTCAATGGCCCATGCCGCAACACCATCCCTACCTGCCCAGGGTGGGCCCCGCCTCCCTACTATGAGGACGAAGCCATCAGCAATGAGAGAACACCAGAATCAAAGGGCCAGCCACCGGAGAAGGGCCAGGCCCCTTGGTCTGTTACCCGGAGACCAGGTAATCATGCGAGACCAGAGGCTAGGAGGAAAATTCTGGACCCCGTATGAGCAGGGCTACTGGACCGTGACCAGCGCCAAGGGGACAATGGTCACCGTGGAAAGAGGAGAGGACAAGGTAACCAGAAATGTTTCGTGGTTCAAGAAAGTGGACGGCACCACAGGGGAAGAAAGAGATTCGTCCACAAGGGGCGCAGAGGAACAACGCCCAGAAGCAGAATGCCTGGACAGCCTACTAAGCGAAGATCGAGAGGAGTCCAGAGAGACGCCTTTGGATACCACTGCAGCACCCTCGAACTCAGGAGAACAATCAGCGGTGGTGGCGACACCAGCGGTTCGGCTCCAGAGTCGAGGTTGTCACCCAAGATACAGGCTAAGAGACAATCCCGTCCCGAGTTCCTGACTAAGATACTTTGCATGCCATGTAGCGAGGCGTGGGCCAGCTGGACAAGCAAAAGAAAAAAAAAGGACTGAGTTGAGATGAGATGTAGTGAGTCAGCATTACAGTGTCCAGCCCCTGCGTGAGCCGGATGTTTCGCACCCACGCGCCAGGACCAGGCGTGGCCCGGGTGTGAATAAATAAATGGGGCGTGGCCGAACGGGGCAAGTGGCGACCCAACTTAATAACCGTGTGCATGTGTAATTATTGGCAAGCGCCCAGAGCTATTGAGGCCCTGAGCGCCTCATACACACCCTCACCACAATTAATATACTGTGTTTTGTTTTATGTTGTTATGAAGTGATGCTGTGTTGTGATTTTGGTACTGTCATCTGTCATTGCGATATGCTGTTGTGGTTTGTTGCTTTTCTGTCAGAAATGGGATCGATTTTTTGCTATGCTTTTCAGTTGCACTGTTGGATTTGTTTTTTTTGTGTTACATTTAGTTTCGTAGTTGCGTGGAGTTCATTTAGTTGTGTCTTCTTCTGCAATGTCTGTTTTGGTGTGGTGTGTTTTTTTATTATCTTCTATTACGCTTTTGTGTTATTTAGTTTTCAAATTCCATTTTCTTGTTGTGTTTTCGATTAGTCCCTTGGTTGCTCTTCTGTGTTGTGTTATTGCGTTTTTGGTTTGTGTTGCTAGGCATTTTTATCGTTTGCTTATGTAGCATCTTTACATACTTTTTGAACTGTTCCTGAGGTTTCCTCCAAAAGCATAATTTCCAATTATGTTCCAGTATAAAACTAATATTTATCAACGCCAAGGGTGGTAACTTGGAGCTACACCAGCACTAAACCACTTCAGACACCATGTAGTAAAGCAGTGTTTCCCAAGCTCACCTAATATGATCGATGATCCGATTCTATATTTTCCAATAGTAGCAAATTCAACCAATAAATGTGGCAAACAAACTCATTATTAAAAGCAAAGAAAGAGTAAAACAACTGTTACAAGATAATATGAGACGTGTTTTCTTGCAAAGCCTTCCATGTGCTTGCGATGAAGCAGCCTCCCTGTGCTGCACTCGAGCACACGCAAAACTGCACAGTTACCTGGGTGGCTTGCAATGAACACAAGGTAATAAGCCCCAATCAAATGTGCACTTTTTGTTTTAGATGATTTTAATGCTTAATTGTTTCGGTGTATATCTTATAGTTTCATACAGGCATTTAAAAAAGCAAATCTTAAAACATATACATAGTGGGAGGCTTCCTAGGGTGGTGCAGAAGCCTCCTCATTAAGGACACAAACACATAGGTGAAGAATATTAGTGGGAGAAGTCCGAGTGTGATGTGAGACTGGATACATTGATCATGTGATGACAAGGAAATGGCTTTTAATGTTGAAGTTTGCACAATGGCATCCAAGGTAAAAAGTCTGCTGAGTCACCTGAAATGCGCCGTATTCTAATTTTCATTCAATAATCATCAATAAATTAGACAACATTTTGTTTACCATCATCTCACGGAGTGCTGGTTTCATTGTATTCGATATTTACAGAAGGCATTTTATGAAAGAATTCAATACAAGGGTTTGGTGAGTATTTTTTTCCATGGTCAGTTGTGTTTGGGTGCCTCCCAGGAATCCAAAAGTCACTGCTTTTGAAGAAAAAAACTATATATATATATATATATATATATATATATATATTTTATCCAATAGTCCGAGCCATTGGATATAATATATATATATATATATATATATATATATATATATATATATATATTATCTACTAGCGGTCGCCAGTAGATAGTTATAGTTAAAACCTATTATCCATAGGAAATCCGCGACATTCTATTTGAAATAACGTTGGCGCCGGTTGACGAATCTTCGCGAAAGTTTCCAACTTGTTGGGGCGCTCCAGTCCGCTCCTATTCTGAAAGTCTCGGGGTGATACGTCAGCGGGGGCCGAGAAAAAGGGGGTCCCAAAACGCGTTTTCCCCATTCATTTTTCCATAGGAACCTTTAGTCGCAGCTACAGCCCGAACTGCTGAACGGAAGTACACCAAATTTGGCAAAGAGGTAGCCCTTGGTTCAGTGTCGTGCCTTTTGCTTAAATGGTGTAAATCCGTTCAGTAGTTCCTGAGAAAATCAAAAGTAAAGTCACATATATATCTGGGCGGAGCCTAACCACACATGTCATCGTGAGATCTGATTGGCTGTCAGCACTTCATCCTGGAATTGCTGGCAGCCATCTTGGGACCAATATAAATGATAGTACCTCATTGAAATGCATTGTAGTGAATAGAAGATTTTGAGGGTCACCAAAAGGAGAACTATAAAGGGTGATAACAGGCTTTAGTTACATTAGAATTTATTTGTTGATGGTACCATACTAATTTTAGGAATTGTGGTGTATTCTAAGGTGATTTTACCATGTGAAAAACCTTCTGCTGGGATATCATGAATCATGTTTGAGAGAACACTATTTTCTCATGCTCTCCCATGTAGGTTTGGAAGGTGCTCCAGAAGCTAAAATGAGAGCATATTTTCTGTAAATTCACATTATCTTTCTCACTCATGTGAGAATGAAGTCTGACATTCTCAGTAAAACATGTACATCCAACAAGGGCAGAGACTGTCAGTTGATTCCTTTGTGTTCTACTGCAGCTTCCCAGAGTGTTCTAAAGAACAACTAGAGTGCTAACAGTCTTACTTATGACAAAAGTATGGCACACCTGAAGCCATCTTGATTGAAATAAAGTGGTAACACTTAAAACAATTTAATTTAAAAAGGAACAAAATGATGGGGTTCATTTTGTCATAGAAATTATGGTTAGTGCTGTAGAAAGAAAAATTAGGACATGTTTCAAGTGTGATCTCAAATAGCTTCCTGTTATATTTCAACAGGAGCAGCCTGCCAGTTGATGCCTTTGTGTTCTACTGCAGCTTCCCAGAGTGTTCTAAAGAACAACTAGAGTGCTAACAGCCTTACTTATGACAAAAGTATGGCACACCTGAAACCATCTTGATTGGAATAAACTGGTAACACTTAAAACATTTAATTTAAAAAGGAACAAAATGATGGGGTTCATTTTGTCATAGAAATTATGGTTAGTGCTGTAGAAAGAAAAATTAAGACATATTTCAAGTGTGATCTCAAATATCTTCCTGTTATATTTCAACAGGAGCAGCCTGCCAGTTGATGCCTTTGTGTTCTACTGCAGCTTCCCAGAGTGTTCTAAAGAACAACTAGAGCGCTAACAGCCTTACTTATGACAAAAGTATGGCACACCTGAAGCCATCTTGATTGGAATAAACCGGTAACACTTAAAACATTTAATTTAAAAAGGAACAAAATGAGGGGTTCTTTTTGAAAATAGAAATTATGGTTAATGCTGCAGAAAGAAAAATTAGGGCATGTTTTAAGTGAGATCTCAAATCCTCTTCTATTTCATTAGAAAATTCTGACATGCAGACTGAAACAATCACTTTCAATACCAGCAGCAGACTACCAGTTAACTCCCTGGTGAGCAGTAGCTTTACTCCAGTGATCTAATGAGCAACTAGAGTGCTAACATTCTGAATTTATGGCAGATGTGAGACACATCTGAATGCCTTCTTGATGGAATCAAAGTAAAAACTGAAAGCATTTCCTACTGAGGAGACTGCAGTAAATGAAGAAATTAGGAAACTTCATAACAAAGAAGTCTTCCAAGATGGCCACCAGTGAAAAAAGAGCCCAAATGTAGCACAAATATTACCCAGATGTAGCCCACATATAGCCCAATGACAAAAGTGTGCAAAACACTTTTTATTTTTAGTTTTTTGCAGTTTTATGTAGTGCAGACTGGTCAGGTATTGGAGCATTGCATCTTAAAACATGACCCCCTACACTACAAAAACACCACTGCACTACCTTAAACCCTAAAACACTACCCCAGCACGACCCCCTACACTACACAAGCACCACTGCACTACCCTAAACCCTAAAACACTACTCCCAGCACGACCCCCTATACTACACAAACACCACTGCACTACCCTAAACCTAAAACACTACCCCCAGCACGACCCCTACACTACCCAAACACCACTGCACTAACCTAAATCCTAAAACACTACCCCCAGCACGATCCCCTACACTACCCAAACACCACTGCACTACCATAAAACAGGACCCCTACACTACACAAACACCACTGCACTACCCTAAACCTAAAACACTACCCCCAGCACGACCCCTACACTACACAAGCACCACTGCACTACCCTAAACCCTAAAACACTACCCCAGCACGACCCCCTACACTGCCCGAACACCACTGCACTGCCCTAAACCCTGAAACACCAGCCCCTGCATGACCCCCTACACTGCCCGAACACCACTGCACTGCCCTAAACCCTGAAACACCACCCCCTTCACGACCCCCTACACTGCCCGAACACCACTGCACTGCCCTAAACCCTGAAACACCACCCCCAGCATGACCCCTACACTGCCCGAACACCACTGCACTGCCCTAAACCCTGAAACACTACCCCCAGCAAGACCCCTACACTGCCCGAACACCACTGCACTGCCCTAAACCCTGAAACATCACCCCCAGCAAGACCCCCTACACTGCCCGAACACCACTGACCTAAACCCTGAAACACCACCCCCAGCACGACCCCTACACTGCCCGAACACCACTGCACTGCCCTAAACCCTGAAACACTACCCCCAGCATGACCCCTACACTGCCCGAACACCACTGCTCTGCCCAAAACCCTGAAACACCAGCCCCAGCACGACCCCCTACACTGCCCGAACACCACTGCACTGCCCTAAACCCTGAAACACCAGCCCCTGCACGACCCCCTACACTGCCCGAACACCACTGCACTACCCTAAACCCTGAAACATCACCCCCAGCACGACCCCTACACTGCCCGAGCACCAATGCACTGCCCTAAACCCTGAAACACCAGCCCCAGCACGACCCCCTACACTGCCCGAACACCACTGCACTGCCCTAAACCGTGAAACACCAGCCTCAGCACGACCCCCTACACTGCCTGAACAACACTGCACCGCCCTGAACCCTGAAACACCAGCCCCAGCACAACACCCTACACTGCCCGAACACCACTGCACTGCCCTAAACCCTGAAACACCACCCCGTGCATGACCCCATACACTGGCCGAACACCACTGCACTGCCCTAAACCCTGAAACACCACCCCCAGCGCGACCCCTACACTGCCCGAACACCACTGCACTGCCCTAAACCCTGAAACACCACCCCCTGCACAACCCCGTACACTGCTCGAACACTACTGCACTGCCCTAAACCCAGAAACACCATCCCCAGCACGACCCCTATACTGCACCGAACACCACTGCACTGCCCTAAACCCTGAAACACTACCCCCAGCAAGACCCCCTACACTGCTCGAACACCACTGCACTGCCCTAAACCCTGAAACATCACCACCAGCAAGACCCCCTACACTGCCCGAACACCACTGCACTGCCCTAAACCCTGAAACACCAGCCCCAGCCACGACCCCTACACTGCCCAAACACCACTGCACTGCACTAAACCCTGAAACACCACCCCTGCACGACCCCTACACTGCCCGAACACCACTGTACTGCCCTAAACCCTGAAATCCCACCCCCAGCATGACCCCCTACACTGCCAGAACACCACTGCACTGCCCTAAACCCTGAAACACCACCCCCTGCACGACCCCCTACACTGTCCGAACACTACTGCACTGCCCTAAACCCTGAAACACCACCCCCAGCACGACCCCCTACACTGCCACGAACACCACTGCACTGCCCTAAACCCTGAAACTCTACCCCCAGCAAGACCCCTACACTGCCCGAACACCACTGCACTGCCCTAAACCCTGAAACATCACCCCCAGCAAGACCCCCTACACTGCCCGAACACCACTGCCCTAAACCCTGAAACACCACCCCCAGCAAGACCCCTACACTGCCCAAACACCACTGCACTGCCCTAAACCCTGAAACACCACCCCCAGCAAGACCCCCTACACTGCCCAAACACCACTGCACTGCCCTAAACCCTGAAACCCCACCCCAGCATGACCCCTACACTGCCAGAACACCACTGCACTGCCCTAAACCCTGAAACACCACCCCTGCACGACCCCTACACTGCCCGAACACTACTGCACTGCCCTAAACCCTGAAACACCACCCCCAGCACGACCCCTACACTGCCCGAACACCACTGCACCGCCCTAAACCCTGAAACTCCACCCCAGCAAGACCCCTACACTGCCCGAACACCACTGCACTGCCCTAAACCCTGAAACATCACCCCCAGCAAGACCCCCTACACTGCCCGAACACCACTGCCCTAAACCCTGAAACACCACCCCCAGCAAGACCCCCTACACTGCCCAAACACCACTGCACTGCCCTAAACCCTGAAACACCACCCCCAGCAAGACCCCCTACACTACACGAAGCACCACTGCACTACCCTAAACCCTAAAACACTACCCCCAGCACGACCCCCTACACTGCCCGAACACCACTGCACTGCCCTAAACCCTGAAACACCAGCCCCTGCATGACCCCCTACACTGCCCGAACACCACTGCACTGCCCTAAACCCTGAAACACCACCCCCAGCATGACCCCCTACACTGCCCGAACACCACTGCACTGCCCTAAACACTGAAACACTACCCCCAGCAAGACCCCCTACACTGCCCGAACACCACTGCACTGCCCTAAACCCTGAAACATCACCCCCAGCAAGACCCCTACACTGCCCGAACACCACTGACCTAAACCCTGAAACACCACCCCAGCACGACCCCCTACACTGCCCGAACACCACTGCACTGCCCTAAACCCTGAAACACTACCCCAGCATGACCCCTACACTGCCCGAACACCACTGCTCTGCCCAAAACCCTGAAACACCAGCCCCAGCACGACCCCCTACACTGCCCGAACACCACTGCACTGCCCTAAACCTTGAAACACCAGCCCCTGCACGACCCCTACACTGCCCGAACACCACTGCACTACCTAAACCCTGAAACATCACCCCAGTACGACCCCTACACTGCCCGAGCACCAATGCACTGCCCTAAACCCTGAAACACCACCCCCTGCACGACCCCCTACACTGCACGAACACCACTGCACCGCCCTAAACCCTGAAACTCTACCCCCAGCAAGACCCCCTACACTACACAAGCACCACTGCACTACCCTAAACCTAAAACACTACCCCCAGCACGACCCCCTACACTGCCCGAACACCACTGCACTGCCCTAAACCCTGAAACACCAGCCCCTGCATGACCCCCTACACTGCCCGAACACCACTGCACTGCCCTAAACCCTGAAACACCACCCCCAGCATGACCCCCTACACTGCCCGAACACCACTGCACTGCCCTAAACCCTGAAACACTACCCCCAGCAAGACCCCTACACTGCCCGAACACCACTGCACTGCCCTAAACCCTGAAACATCACCCCCAGCAAGACCCCCTACACTGCCCGAACACCACTGACCTAAACCCTGAAACACCACCCCAGCACGACCCCCTACACTGCCCGAACACCACTGCACTGCCCTAAACCCTGAAACACTACCCCCAGCATGACCCCCTACACTGCCCGAACACCACTGCTCTGCCCAAAACCCTGAAACACCAGCCCCAGCACGACCCCCTACACTGCCCGAACACCACTGTACTGCCCTAAACCTTGAAACACCAGCCCCTGCACAACCCCCTACACTGCCCGAACACCACTGCACTGCCCTAAACCCTGAAACATCACCCCCAGCACGACCCCCTACACTGCCCGAGACACCAATGCACTGCCCTAAACCCTGAAACACCAGCCCCAGCACGACCCCCTACACTGCCCGAACACCACTGCACTGCCCTAAACCGTGAAACACCAGCCTCAGCATGACCCCTACACTGCCTGAACACCACTGCACCGCCCTGAACCCTGAAACACCAGCCCCAGCACAACACCCTACACTGCCCGAACACCACTGCACTGCCCTAAACCCTGAAACACCACCCCGTGCATGACCCCTACACTGGCCGAACACCACTGCACTGCCCTAAACCCTGAAACACCACCCCCAGCGCGACCCCTACACTGCCCGAACACCACTGCACTGCCCTAAACCCTGAAACACCACCCCCTGCACAACCCCGTACACTGCTCGAACACTACTGCACTGCCCTAAACCCAGAAACACCATCCCCAGCACGACCCCTATACTGCACGAACACCACTGCACTGCCCTAAACCCTGAAACACTACCCCAGCAAGACCCCTACACTGATCGAACACCACTGCACTGCCTAAACCCTGAAACATCACCACCAGCAAGACCCCTACACTGCCCGAACACCACTGCACTGCCCTAAACCCTGAAACACCAGCCCCAGCACGACCCCCTACACTGCCCGAACACCACTGCACTGCCCTAAACCCTGAAACACCACCCCCTGCACGACCCCCTACACTGCCCGAACACCACTGTACTGCCCTAAACCCTGAAACCCCACCCCCAGCATGACCCCCTACACTGCCAGAACACCACTGCACTGCCCTAAACCCTGAAACACCACCCCTGCACGACCCCTACACTGCCCGAACACTACTGCACTGCCCTAAACCCTGAAACACCACCCCCAGCACGACCCCCTACACTGCCACGAACACCACTGCACCGCCCTAAACCCTGAAACGCTACCCCCAGCAAGACCCCCTACACTGCCCGAACACCACTGCACTGCCCTAAACCCTGAAACATCACCCCCAGCAAGACCCCCTACACTGCCCGAACACCACTGCCCTAAACCCTGAAACACCACCCCTAGCAAGACCCCCTACACTGCCCAAACACCACTGCACTGCCCTAAACCCTGAAACACCACCCCCAGCAAGACCCCCTACACTGCCCGAACACCACTGCACTGCCCTAAACCCTGAAACACCACCCCCAGCACGACCCCTACACTGCCCGAACACCACTGCTCTGCCCAAAACCCTGAAACATCAGCCCCAGCACGACCCCTACACTGCCCGAACACCACTGCACTGCCCTAAACCCTGAAACACCACCCCCAGCACGACCCCTACACTGCCCTAACACCACTGTACTGGCCTAAACCCTGAAACATCACCCCCAGCACAACCCCCTACACTGCCTGAGCACCATTGCTCTGCCCTAAACCCTGAAACACTAGCCCCAGCACGACCCCTACACTGCCCGAACACCACTACACTGCCCTAAACCCTGAAACACCACCCCCAGCACGACCCCCTACACTGCCCGAACACGACTGCACTGCCCTAAACCTTGAAACACCAGCCCCAGCAAGACCCCCTACACTGCCCGAACACCACTGCACCGCCCTAAACCCTGAAACGCTACCCCCAGCAAGACCCCCTACACTGCCCGAACATCACTGCACTGCCCTAAACCCTGAAACACCACCCCCAGCACGACCCCTACACTGCCCGAACACCACTGCACTGCCCTAAACCCTAAAACACCACCCCCAGCACGACCCCTACACTGCCCGAACACCACTGCACTGCCCTAAACCCTAGAACACTACCCCCAGCATGACCCCCTACACTACCCGAACACCACTGCACTACCCTAAACCCTAAAATACTCCCCCAGCACGACCCCCTACACTACCCGAACACGACTGCACTGCCCTAAACCCTAAAACACTCCCCCAGCACGACCCCCTACACTACCCGAACACCACTGCACTGCCCTAAAACACTCCCCCCAGCACGACCCCCTACACTACCTAAACACCACTGCACTGCCCTAAACCCTAAAACACTACCCCTGCATGACCCCTACACTACCCAAATACCAATGCACTACCCTAATCCCTAAAACACTACCCCCGCACAACCCCTACACTACCCAAAGACCACTGCACTACCCTAAACCCTAAAACACGACCTCCTACACTACACAAACACCACTGCACTACCCTAAACCCTAAAAACTACCCCCAGCACGAACCCCTACACTACCCAAACACCACTGCACTACCCTAAACCATAAAACACTACCCCCAGCAGTACCCCTACGCTACCCAAACACCACTGCACTACCCTAAACCCTAAAACACTACCCCCAGCAGTACCCCTACACTACCCAAACACCATTGCACTACCCTAAACCCTAAAACACTACCCCCAGCAGTATCCCCTACACTACCCAAACACCACTGCACTACCCTAAACCCTAAAACCCTAAAACACTAACCCCAGCACGACCCCTATACTACCCAAACACCACTGTACTACCCTAAACCCTAAAACACTCCCCCAGCACGACCCCTATACTACCCAAACACCACTGTACTACCCTAAACCCTAAAACACTCCCCCAGCACGACTCCCTACACTACCCAAACACCACTGCACTACCCTAAACCCTAAATCTACCCCCAGCATGACCCCCTACACTACACAAACACCACTGCACTACCCTACACCCTAAAACACTACCCCCAGCACGACCCTCTTCACTACCTAAACACAACTGCACAATTTGTTACAGGCGTTGCAACGCAGGCCTGTGGTGCTTACTGGAAGTACCTGGTGGGCTAGTTGGGCCCCAGGGACTCTCAGGATTCAAGGTGACCTAATCCCCCAACTTAAAACGCACCACGGGGCGTTTGCACAGTGGTGAAAGGAGGGGGCGGGGCCTCAGGTGACATGTGCGCAAACACGCCCTGTGGTGCGTTTTAAGTTGGGGAGTTAATTCCTTTGAATCCTGGGGGCCAACTAGCCCACCAGGTACCTTCAGTAAGCACAACAGAGTTGCGTTGCAGAGAGGTGAAAAAGGTGCGTGGCCTCGGAACGCCTCTCTGCAACTCAGCTCTGTAGTCCTAACTGTAGGTACCTGGGGGCTAGATTAGGCCCCAGGGACCCTCAGGATTCAAGGGGACTTAATCCCGCAACTTAAAACGTGCCACGGGCGCGTTTGCACACATGTCACCCCCCTCCCTTCACCACTGTGCAAACGCGCACTGGCTCTGGTTAGTCAGAGTCAGTTACCACCAGTACCCGTCTGAAAAAGTTGTGGGCACAGGATGATTTTGCAACAAGGCCTCTTTCTGCTCCTCTGTTGGTTCTTTCTGCACATCTTTTGCTTCTTTCTGTGCGTTTTTCTTCTTTCTTCACATGTCCTACCTCTGTTGGCATAGTTAGAAACTAGCATTTAAAAAACCTTTGAAATTCACTTAAAAAATCATAGGTTTCAGGCACGTTATAGTTAGAAATTAGCATTTAAAAACCTTTGAAATTCACTGAAAAAACCATAGGTTTCAGGCACGTTATAGTTAGAAATTAGCATTTAAAAACCTTTGAAATTCACTGAAAAAACCATAGGTTTCAGGCACGTTATAGTTAGAAATTAGCATTTAAAAACCTTTGAAATTCACTGAAAAAACCATAGGTTTCAGACAAGTTATAGTTAGAAATTAGCATTTAAAAAACCTTTGAAATTCACTGAAAAAACCATAGGTTTTAGGGACAGTTATAGTTAGTTGGACATTGCACTCGTACAAAACCCGTGAAATTCCCCTGTTATAGTTAGTTCAGCTAACTATAACTCGCGCCCACGCAATGCACTGCTGATGACGTCACATATTACATCACTCATGACATGGTCAGTGACATCACTGATGACATCACTGATGACATCTCAAATGACATCACTGATGACATCATCCATGTGATAATTTCATGCATCGACCCCCTACACTGCCCGAACACCACTGCACTGCCCTAAACCCTGAAACACTACCCCCAGCATGACCCCCTACACTGCCCGAACACCACTGCTCTGCCCAAAACCCTGAAACACCAGCCCCAGCACGACCCCCTACACTGCCCGAACACCACTGCACTGCCCTAAACCTTGAAACACCAGCCCCTGCACGACCCCCTACACTGCCCGAACACCACTGCACTACCCTAAATCCTGAAACATCACCCCCAGCACGACCCCCTACACTGCCCGAGCACCAATGCACTGCCCTAAACCCTGAAACACCAGCCCCAGCACGACCCCCTACACTGCCCGAACACCACTGCACTGCCCTAAACCGTGAAACACCAGCCTCAGCATGACCCCTACACTGCCTGAACACCACTGCACCGCCCTGAACCCTGAAACACCAGCCCCAGCACAACACCCTACACTGCCCGAACACCACTGCACTGCCCTAAACCCTGAAACACCACCCCGTGCATGACCCCATACACTGGCCGAACACCACTGCACTGCCCTAAACCCTGAAACACCACCCCCAGCGCGACCCCCTACACTGCCCGAACACCACTGCACTGCCCTAAACCCTGAAACACCACCCCCTGCACAACCCCGTACACTGCTCGAACACTACTGCACTGCCCTAAACCCAGAAACACCATCCCCAGCACGACCCCTATACTGCACGAACACCACTGCACTGCCCTAAACCCTGAAACACTACCCCCAGCAAGACCCCTACACTGCTCGAACACCACTGCACTGCCCTAAACCCTGAAACATCACCACCAGCAAGACCCCTACACTGCCCGAACACCACTGCACTGCCCTAAACCCTGAAACACCAGACCCAGCACGACCCCCTACACTGCCCGAACACCACTGCACTGCCCTAAACCCTGAAACACCACCCCTGCACGACCCCCTACACTGCCCGAACACCACTGTACTGCCCTAAACCCTGAAACCCCACCCCAGCATGACCCCCTACACTGCCAGAACACCACTGCACTGCCCTAAACCCTGAAACACCACCCCCAGCACGACCCCTACACTGCACGAACACCACTGCACCGCCCTAAACCCTGAAACGCTACCCCCAGCAAGACCCCCTACACTGCCCGAACACCACTGCACTGCCCTAAACCCTGAAACATCACCCCCAGCAAGACCCCCTACACTGCCCGAACACCACTGCCCTAAACCCTGAAACACCACCCCTAGCAAGACCCCCTACACTGCCCAAACACCACTGCACTGCCCTAAACCCTGAAACACCACCCCCAGCAAGACCCCCTACACTGCCCGAACACCACTGCACCGCCCTAAACCCTGAAACGCTACCCCCAGCAAGACCCCCTACACTGCCCGAACACCACTGCACTCCCCTAAACCCTGAAACACCTCCCTCAGCACGACCCTACACTGCCCGAACACCACTGCTCTGCCCAAAACCCTGAAACATCAGCCCCAGCCACGACCCCTACACTGCCCGAACACCACTGCACTGCCCTAAACCCTGAAACACCACCCCCAGCACGACCCCTACACTGCCCTAACACCACTGTACTGGCCTAAACCCTGAAACATCACCCCCAGCACAACCCCTACACTGCCTGAGCACCATTGCTCTGCCCTAAACCCTGAAACACTAGCCCCAGCACGACCCCCTACACTGCCCGAACACCACTACACTGCCCTAAACCCTGAAACACCACCCCAGCACGACCCCCTACACTGCCCGAACACGACTGCACTGCCCTAAACCTTGAAACACCAGCCCCAGCAAGACCCCTACACTGCCCGAACACCACTGCATTGCCCTAGACTCTGAAACACCAGCCCCAGCAAGACCCCCTACACTGCCTGAACACCACTGCACTGCCCTAAACCCTGAAACACCAGCCCCAGCATGACCCCTACACTGCCCGAACACCACTGCACTGCCCTAAACCCTGAAACACCAGCCCCAGCACGACCCCCTACACTGCCCGAACACCACTGCACTACCCTAAACCCTGAAACACCAGCCCCAGCACGACCCCCTACACTGCCTGAACACCACTGCACTGCCCTAAACCCTGAAACACCAGCCCCAGCACCACCCCCTACAATGCCCGAACACCACTGTACTGCCCTAAACCCTGAAACACCACCCCCTGCACCGCCCCCTACACTGCCCGAACACCACTGCACTGCCCTAAACCCTGAAACACCACCCCTGCACGACCCCCTACACTGCCCGAACACCACTGCACTGCCCTAAACCCTGAA